>CAUYQV010107129.1:0-39300 GCA_963574575.1 Galagoides demidoff
TTGACAGAGACTAACCACTGAGGGATTTGGAATCCAGTGGAAAGGGTAGGTGGGGAATGTTTACTATTCTTCCCCTCACTGCGACAGCAGTCTTGCAGCTCCCAGTCTATCTGAGAGCCCATTTTACCCTGTTAAATCCAGTCACTGCTGCTATCAGCAAAACCAGAGGTTCCTCAGGGCAGAGCATCAGGCTGGGGCTGCATAAGATCTCTTCCCCCCACCACAGACCCAAGCTGAGACTGTGGTGCCATACTGCCTGTGCATGTGCTGGGTGCCTCTATCCTGCTGGGAAGTCACAGCACCTGCTTGAACTGCGACAACTGCAAAGGAATAGGGAGACACAGGAGAGCAGTAGTGTTCCCAGAGTTCTGACCTGTAGCACATGCTGCCTCAATGGGACCAGCAGGTGCCATGAACACTTTTTAGGACAGAGGAAGATGAGTGGACACTTTCCTAGATGAGAAAGCTCCAGGCTTTGGATCTTTGTGATCTGAAACTATCCACACCCCCAACCCCACTTGTGTGGAGACGTAAGTGCAGAGAAGAGTCTGGGTAGGAAAGTGTTTCTACCCCACTGAAGAAGCAGCCCCCAAAGAGATGTACAGACAGGAACCTCACCATCTCTGACCACCCAACATTGTGAGAATTTTTGCTCCTATGTACAAGTGTGTTGCAGATGGCTGGTCATAGCTCGCAGGGAAGGCACACCCCCAGCATAGTACTTGAATCACTCTGCCCAGATTCTGCACAGAGAATGTGGCTCGTGTGTCTCCTTTCATGGACAGACAATACTTTTTTGCATCCAGTAGTCTTTTACCAAACCTAGTAGTCTTAGTCTGTGGGTCTCTACATTGCTGGATCCACAAGCAATGTTCCCCAGCACCCAATTCAACTGTGTCAGCCTTAGAAATCGAGTGGGGCTGGGGAAACTGTGGATCTCTTAGAACTTTGACATTCAGGGCAGGCTTCTTCCAGCTGAAAGGAGAGTACACGATGCCACAGAGCCTCTCAGGATAAAGGAGACTGGGGAACCAGCCCCACAACTGGAGGTCTCCTCCTTCTCCCCCCTGCCCATTGCTGCTGAGGCAGCTGCTGCTTACCACTCAGGACCAGTGAGGTTCCACAAGGAATTATTAATCCAGGGTACTGAGAAGCAGATTCCCCATCTCTGAAAGAACAGCTATCACATTCAGGCTTCCACAGAGCTTCATATGACCTCTATAAAGTCATAGTGAGTGCTTTTGTGTGTCCCAAGGTGAAAAGCTTCTTCCAGAGACCAGCAGTCTTCTCCTGAGCTGCCTGTTTCTATTGGGAGAAGTATACTTGCCCTGGAGGCAAGTCCCTGGCATAGCCACACCTTCTCCGCTAGAATATTTCATCCAAAGCCCACAGTTAAGTCTGGCCTTGCACACAGAAAGTTGAACTGCCTCCACCACTTTTGTAGCAGCTAGGCCAGTCTAGGAGCTGAAAATCTTGATGCCTTTGTGCCCCTGTAGGAGGGGACTGCTGGTACTACTGAGAATGAGAGATGTGAGTGGCTGGTGGGTCCTACAACTATCTGCCTCTGCTAATCTTGTCAAGAGGGGCCCATAGAGTATCTGTTCTCCCTAAACATTCATCCAGAACAAGAGATCACCCCACCCCTCACTATTACAGCCAGCCCTGGAGGTTGGGGAGGCTTACGGGCAAAATTTCCAGCCTACTTTAGTCTGATTCCACCAGGACTCAAGCATATCATCCAGGGGCCTAGAAACTGGGGATCATTTAATGTAATCCACAAATGCTGGCACCTGAACACTCTACTTGGAGCCTGTAGTCCAGCTGACCCGAATTCCAGCAATGTCACAGTGGATACCTACCTGTATGAGCTGAGGGGCAGTGTAGCCTTCCATCTTTACACTTAGCAGCAGGTTTGCACAAGAGGAGAACAAGTAAAGCCATTTGCTTTAACTGAAGGAAGAGGTTTCAGATGAGAAGGACCAGACTAAGAACTCTGGCAATATGAATAAAGCAGGATGATTCAATATCCCCAAAGGATCACACTAGCTCTCCATCAGTGGACTCCATAAAAAGGAATTTTTGAAAAGACAGATATGGAATTCAAAATATGAATCACAATAAAACTCAATGGAATTGATGAGAAAGTTGAAAACCAACACAGAGAAAAAAAAGAAAAAAATGAGGATGAGAGTAGAAAGTTCAGTAAAGATAGATATTTAAAAAAGTAAACCTGGGAGTACGAATTTCAAGGTACAGTTGAAAGTCTTAAAAGCAGATGAGACCAAGCAGAAGGAAGGATTTCATCGCATGAATACAAGCCTTTTCAATTAAACCAGTCAGTCAAAAATAAAGAAAATGTAGTTAAGAAAAATGAACAATGTCTTTGAGAAATATGTAAAATGCCCCAACTTAAGAACTATAATTATCCCTGAAGGAGAAGAAGAAAAAACAAAAGACATGAGAAACATTTGAAAAAATAATAGAGGAAAACTTCCTTGGTGTTGCTAGAGATAGAGACTTTTGGGGACAAGAACATCATCAAATTCCTGGAAAATTCATTATAAACAGGACATCACCAAGGCACACAGTCATCAGTCTGGCCAGAGCCCAGTGAAGGAGAAAAATCCTACAACTGTGAAGAAAGCATCAAGTAACTGACAAAGGAAAATCCATCTCACTAAGAGCAGACTTCTCAACAGAAACCTTCCAGACCAAAAGGGCCCTGTCTTCAGTATTCATTTAAAAAAATAACTGTCAGCCAAGAATTTTATATCCTACAAAACCAAGTTTCATAAATAAAAGAGAAATAAAATATTTTCCAGACAAACACTGAAGGAATTTGCCAACACTAGACGTAGCCTACAAGAAATGCTCAAAAGTGCTCTAAACACTGAAAAAATAGTCAATGCTCACCACTGTAAGAACACTCAAAAGTAAAAACATACAACCTTAAAAACAGTAACTCAAGAAAGAATACTAGGTAACAATCAACATGACTGCAGCAGTATCTCACTTGTCAATACTGATGTTGAATGTAAGCAGTCTATATACTCCACTCAAAAGATATACATTAACAGAACAGACTAAAAACAAAAACAAAATAAATATCTGTTGTTTCCCAGAAACCCATTTAACTTGTAAGAGTCTCATAGACTCAAGGTAAAGAAGTGGGGGAAAATAATATTCCACATGAGTGGAAATACAAAATGAGCAGGAGTAGCTATTATTATATCAGCTAAAACAGACTTTAAGTCAAAAATAATAAAACAAAATTCAAAGATGGTCATTATATAATGATAAAGACATCAATTCAACAGGAAGATACAGCAATTCTAAATATACTACATATTGGCACCTAACACCAGAGCTTGAAGATTTATAAAAGAAATACTACTAAACTAAAGAAATAGCAGTGTAATAGTAGTGGGGGACTTCACTACTCCACTGACAGATCATTGAGATGGAAAAATCAACAAAGAAACAAAATTCTTAAATAAGGTCCCAGAGAAAACGAATCTAACAGACAAATTTATAGGTCATTCTACCCACAAACTGCAGAATGCACATTCTTCACGTCAGCACATGGAACATTTTCTAGATAGACCATATGTTAAGCCATGAATCAAGTTTCAGCAAATTAAAAAAAAAAAACTAAGTCATGCCATGTGTCTTCTTAGATCACATTGGAATGAAACTAGAAATCAATTCCAAGAGGAACTCTCAAAACTATAAAGACATATAGAAATTAACTAATCTGCTGCTGAATGATCTTTGGGTCAATCAAGATGGAAGTCAAAAAAATTTGAATTAAATAATCATTGATATTGGCTTGGGACAGTGAAAAAGTAACATCTATACATAGTTTTGGGAATGTAACTTAGCACAATGTCTATGGAAAATGGTATGGAGATTTCTTAAAGAACTAAAAGGAGGCCTACCATTCAGTCTAGCAATCCCAGTAGGGTATCTACCCAAATGAGAAGAAAACATTGTATCAAGAAGTCACCTGCATTCTCATGTATTGTAACACAATTCACAATTGCAAAGACTGTGGAAACAACCTAAGTGCATAAAGAGAATGTGGATATGCACATTCTCCAAATATTCCTTGGCCATAAAGAAGAAAGATGGTGGCGGTGACAGGGAGTAGCTGTAAGCCCAGAGGAAGCTTTACTGACCCACCACTCACCTTCTGCTGTTCCCAGTAGGTTCCTAATAGGTCAAGCACCATACCTTTCAGTGGCCTGGGGACTGGGGATTACAGCTTTATTTGATAACAGAAAGTGCATTTGAAAGGAAATAGCAGGAGGCTCTTGACGTTTGGCATCATTCAGGGGGTTATGCCATGTTGAACATCAGCAATGACTATGTTGCCATATTAGTGGGGCAAATCCTGCTTTATATTTCTC
This sequence comes from Galagoides demidoff, assembly GCA_963574575.1. Taxonomy (NCBI): domain Eukaryota; kingdom Metazoa; phylum Chordata; class Mammalia; order Primates; family Galagidae; genus Galagoides; species Galagoides demidoff. The sequence continues at coordinate 4,410 of CAUYQV010107129.1, forward strand.
TTCAGTTGTGATTAAAAATTGATAAGGCAAAGTTATGTCTAGAAATCTACTATATCCCTCAAATTCATACGAAGTGCCAAAGTTTCCTAGAAGCTGGGGAACTTGTCTGAGGTGGTCCCTTCGGAGGTCTGGGAATTTGTTTTCCATATGTTATAAAGGCATCACCATGATAATCCAGAGAGATTTTTCTCTAATTGCCAGAATTTACTTGCATTGTATTAGCATTGCTGTCTGTATTGTTTTCCCTGGATTTATCAAGGTCACCTAATATATAAAAAGTAATATACTTCTCTGGCCAACCTATAAGAGTATGAAAAGATTATATAGCAATTAAAAAAACTATAAAAATTTTCTCTGTGTGAGTTCAAAAGCAATAAAAATGTTCTTTAAAGTAAGAGAGTGGAGAAAATCTCGTACTATTGTATGTTTGGTGATTTGTTATGAAATACATTGAATTTTTTCTCTGTCTCAATCTAGTTGAAAGCTTGTTCATTCTATACCTCCAAAAAAAAAAAAACCAAAAAACAAAAAACCAAATTGGCACTTAACACAAACCCTGTTAATCACCAGCCGTGAGGAAATAGACAGAGGGTGCCAGGTCGAGTTTGCCCCATGGTGCAATGAGTGGCATGGGCTTCACCAGAACAGGTTCACATGGTACATGAAGGTTTCTTTTTAATAACTTAATTCTGAAACTTTTCTTAAATAATTCTATTAATAGATGCTATGAACTGAATTGTTTCCTTCATATGTTGAATCCCTAAAGTCCCAGTGTAGTAGCATTTGTAAGTGAAGCATTTGGGAGGCACTTGAGTTTAGATGAGGTCATGATGGACTTAGTGTCCCTATGAGAAGAAGGGAAGAGAACAGAGTCCCCTCTCTCTGCCATCTGAAGGTACAGCAGGGAGAAGGCTGCTGCCTGTAAGCCAGGAAGAGAAACCTCCCAGAGAAACAGACTGGCTTACACCTTAACCTTGGACTTGCCAGGCTCCAGAAATCTAAGACATGAATTCCTGTTGTTTATGTCATCCAGCCTATCGTATTTAGTTATGGCAGAACAAACTAACTAATACGATCGGATATTTGCTAATTGAGAACACTCTGATAGTTTTCAGAGAGCTCATGAGGCTGCTGTAATAAATTATTAACAAATGGGAAGGCTTAAAACAACAGGCATTTATTTTTTCACAGTTCTGGAGATTAGATGTGCAAAATCAAGGTGTTGGAAGAGACATGAGCCATCTAAATGTCTAGGAAAGAATTCTTCCTTGCCTTTCTTCAAACTTCTGATGGCTTCCAATATCCTTGCTGTTCACAGCTTGTGGCTGAGTGACTCCAATCTCTACCTCCATCTACACCAGGCTCCTTTCCTGGGCAGGTTTGTCTGTATCTGCCTCACAAGGACACCAGTCACTGAACTTAGGGCTCACTCTAATCCAGTGTGGCCTCCTTTTAACATAGTTATTTCTACAAAATTCTATTCTGAATAAGGTCACATTCTGACATTCTGGGCAGACATGAAGTTTGGGAAGATACTACTCAATCCATTATAGGTCATAATTGAGTTCAAAATACCAGTAAATATTAAAATACTTATACAAATGACAAATATGGGTTTCCTAAATAATAAGGATTATATGCTGATTTATTTTTCGTGTCACATCTTATTTTTTTCATTTAGCTTAATTTCTCTTTTCCTAGTTGCTCCTGTCTCAGAAGTCTGTGGCTTATCCCTGAGAAAGGATAAACTCTCTCCTGAGGTTGATATTTATGGGAATGCAAGCTGACAGGTAAGCTGACACACTCTTTCTTAAATATTTGACCCACAAATGTAGCCGGACACTTAAAAAAAAATCTGTGTTTCCTAGCTATTGCGGTTCTAGTGATATCAGATAAAGTAGACATCAAGACAGGAGCATTGCCAGAAATACAAGGCATTTCATAATGATAAAAGGGTCAATTCATTAGGAAGACATATCTCAAATATGTGTGTGTCTAATAAAAATGTTTCAAAATCCACAAAGTACCATCAAATCCACAATCATAGTTAGGTATTTTTAACACTCCATTCTCAGTAATTGATAGAACATCCAGACCAAAAAAAATCAATAAAGATATAGAAAATTTTAACAGTACTATCGATAATCTGGCCTAAATAACATTTATAGAACATTTTATTCAACCCTGCAAAATACACATTTTTTTCACATGTATTGAAAATTCACAAAGATAGGCAATAGGATAGACCAAAAAAAAAAGTCTGAACAAATTTTAAAAATAAAAGGAAATCTTTCTTAGTGTATTCTTTAACCACAGCAGAATTACATTAGAAACCGATAGAATATACAAAATATCTCCAAATATTTTCAAATGAAAGAAAATATGTTTTATGACCTCAACTTTTGAAAAGAATGTAAGTGAAACATCTCACTCAATTCTGTGAATCCCAGGTGGGAAGAGGAATATCTCCACTAAACTGATCAAGAAAACCCTTACAGCCAAATAACATTTTTGAAATATACCATTTATAGGCTTTTCAAAGTAACCTTATGTGTGCCACTAACCACAAAATAGATACATCAAGAAAGAAAGATCTATTCAATGGTATAAATAATGCTTTCAGATGCTAAGCTTATTTACATAAATATCCTATGTTACTTTTCACAGTCTCATTTTTTCAAAACCCCTAGGCTCTCAAAAGTCCTCCTGCAACAGGCTAGGGGCTGGTAATTGTCTTGGACATTTAAAGGAACACTTTTTCTACATATGTTAATGCCACTGTTTATTGACTATTTCTCAGCTCTGTTGTAATTGGGGTCATTAGGGAAGCAAAAGCAGCTCAGATGTTGTCAATACCTGACCGTTAAAATAGTTGTACATTCTGTGTTCCTGGGTGTTAAACAAGGTGGCCCTTTCATGGAATGGTAGCTGTTGTTACAATGCAAGCAGGAGCAGAGAGATGCCATTCCTCGTTGGAAACTTTTTTGGGAGGTGGGGGGGAAGTCTTCTGTTGCAGACATGGTGTTTCAGAAATCAGACAAAATATATTTCATGGAAAATCTATTTTGAGTTCGACATTCATTTGAAAAGCTAAAACTAGCATCCGGATAAAAAAAGGAAGGGATGAAACATCAAACTGAAAATATCTTCCTATATTGTGACATTTTAGCAAATGTAAATGAAACCACCTTTAAGGCTGTCACAAGCAAAGAAATCCAACTGGGGTCTTGATGACTGAAGGGATGTTAAAGAATCTCTCATCAGCGACCATAAAGAATAAAGCAAAAGCTATCAGTAATGTGCAGATGTTATCAGGATGTGACTTCAGCACAACCCTGCCTCTCCAGAGAGGCAGAACTGCAGATGTTTAACATATCACAGGAACTAACCACAAATTCTGTTTTGCTTCTCCTACTTTAGGTTTAATTTCTTTTTTTTTTTTAAGATACATGAATTGCACTTTGGAAGAACTTCCTCCAACCTCAATCATTTTGTAAGTCTAAATGGTTTCTACTAGGAGGCAGGGAGTGAAGTGGCATATAAATTACTGCACGGGTGTGGGCAGTAGGAAATATCTAAGGAGGGATGTGTTCAAGCATTTCTATGTGGATGGTGGGAAGAGACTTCTCATTACTGTGTGATAATGGAACACTGGGTGTGAGGCAGTGCCCCATACACTGATTTGACAACAAACCTACTTTAAATCTGCTTAAGTCCTGGCAAACCAAAAGAACTCATAGCAACCCAAATTTGTTAAACAAAATAGAATGATTTGGAGATGTGAAGCAAACAGTTCTGCCTAGATGATTTTTTTTAATTATAGAGTATCAATTTCATAGATAGTTTGTATAGTTTTAAAAGGACTTATTTACCTTGGAATGATAGCTCCTCCATGGTGAGAATTCTTTTGGGAGGATTCCTGGGTTTTTGTTGTGTTTTTGAAATTAGCCAATTATACAGTCATGACAAAGTGTAATAAGACTTTTATTTATTTCATTATGACTAGTTGGTTTAGGCATACTCATTTTCCAGGAAAATTTTCTTTTCTAAAGACCCTAGTTAGCCCATCTATTCAGCTGGTCTGACCCCATCTCTAAGGGTAGAGTAGGCCAGTTTGCTGGTGTCCTCTTCTGCCTGACATGGGTCTCTGCTGCCCTCTGTCCTCCCCTCTGCCAACACCTCCCTTCCATCCCTGAGGGAGCAGCAGGACCTGCCCTCCAGGGCCAACATTGGCTGGACCACATGGGCTGAAGATTCAGAACAAAAACAGAAATAGGAGAAAGAAAATAATTTTTTAAAAAAGAACAGGATGACCTCCTTGAGATTAAAAACATCAAGTAGCACACTAATTAATTTTGGGAAGGGACTTTTACTTAAGGAAAAAATTGTAATTTATGTCAGAAAGACTAAGTATTAGAAAGCATACCAAAGAATTACACTTTACTTTTGGTTAAAGTGATTAAATCTGGTGTTTACAAAGGGGAAAAATCATAGACAGGTATCAGCTGGAATGAAAGCAGGCATAATATCTACTCTCAAAATAATTTCCTTTGAGATTCAGGAAAGAATAAGGCCAGAAAATGGGAATCACAATATATTTCACTTTCTGAAAGAAAGAGGCAGAAGAAATACAGAGAATATAGACCTGCTTTATGTCATACGGGCCACGTAAGCAAAGTAATTCTAACGCCATGTTTTAAAAACAAACCAGACCAAAGACAAAACAATTCTTGGTTTTAAAGCACATTTGTCTATGTTTTTCTCCATATGGACTAAATATAGTAGGAGGTAAACACAGGTTGTCTTCAGAGTTGGTTTTTAGTGGGCATTGTGTGCTCTCGTATTTCATGCCTAGAACAGTGTCTAATAATGTTGGTTGAACTGAATCATTGAATGAGAGCAAAGAACCCAGTGCTGGGTATTAAACAAAGTGAAAGATCCAGATATTTGAAAACCTCAACACTCTCTGTCTAAAGGGCCATCTCAGCTTGTAGGAAAATTTCGTGTAATTTTTATGCCAGAATAGGCAACTACAGAAGGAAGGAAAGAAATTCTTCCGTGTAAGGTTGTTCCGCCTTTTGCCAAGATGTGACCAGCTAAAAAGCTCAAAACACTTGGAGGAGATGTTCTCTACCATACGGATTACCACAGTATGTGTAGGATCAAAGAAAAGTCCACATTTTACCCTGGTGATTAGCTGTAATTAAATAAAGTAAGTCTTTTGAAACTTCATTAGCAGCAAGACGTTTGTTACAGCAGTGTGGGCACAAATCATCCATTCTTAATTAAAAGATAATCCATAGGATGGCCATAATCTTCTTCTAAAAATACACTGTTTCCCCCTGAAAGATTTTCTCATCAAATAAGGATAAATAACAGTTTCTATGAGTTTGAGCCATGAAGGAATGGATGCTCCTCCCGCTTGCTTGAGTGAGTGCTGAATGTGGCTGATAACATCACTTTGGCATGCTATTATCTAAAATGGTAGAATACCTCACTTCAGCAAAGTCTGACATAAATCTTTGAAAACAAAGACATTGCATATGTATGAGCTGAAATAGATATGACAGTGTTGGCACATTAATATTCCTGTCACTAGGGGGTTTCAAACTTTTAAGGAAAGGATGGGAATGAATTCAGACTATAGCTGGTAAAATAGGGCAGCGTACTGTAGGACAATTAGGCATTGCTAACCGTAATAAAACATGTGCAGAGAAGGGTTCTCCTGCTCCCTGCCTCTGGTAAAAATTGACTGTGGGCTCTTCTCTGGGGAATGCCAAGAACAATTAATTTGGCTTAGAGATTTGCATGCTGTTCTAAGCATACTAATAAGAATATTCCATAAAGACCAGTCCCAATGGATAGAAGAGAGAACTGCTTTTTCTTCTGTAGCCACTGTGGTGGTTCCTGAGTAACAGATGTTTCCACTTATTCTACAATAACCCTCATTAAAAGTAGCCATGGGTCCTAATTGAACAGTTCTCCACATAGTTGGATGGGTGCAGAAAATAGTTCTATTATCGTATGTTCTACGATTACTTCTGTTCCTGTTTTTGGTTGCCAATGTGGAAAGCTTTACCATGCACTTTTGACTTAACTTTTCTGAAATAAGTAAATAAATGAAAAATAAACTTCTTTTTACTTCATCTTCTTCTGTAAAGACTTAGTATGTGTTAGAAACATCTACTTAGAAATGCCAACCATTTTTAGAAAAGCCTTATCAATCATCAAATTCTAGAAAATCACCACTTACCAAGAAAGATGACATAACAGTTGTATTACATTTCGTGGCGTACGGGAGTGGGCAAGAGTTATTCAACACTAGGTCTTAATGAAAAATAGTCACTGACTTACAGTTCTAGTGTTTGAAACTCATGCTGAAATGTTAGAATTTTTCTTTTGGTAAAACATATGTGTGGATCTGGGGAGTGGAAATGAGGGGCTGCTTAAAAGGCTTTTACCAAAAGCTTTTTGGACACGTTGCTGTAGCCCTGAAAGGCTTGGTTGGTCTGAGGCCTGACAGCAGTCGCCCAGATGTAGAAAAAAGGCTTCAAAACCTTCCCTTTGACAAAAAGACATGAAATAATATCTGACAAAGGCATCTCAAGCAAACATGATGGCAATTCAGCAATTATGCAGGAGAGCACATCTCACTTCCAAATGTCTTTTTTTCTTCTTCAAATTTTACATATAACATCGCGTAGAGGTGCTTAGGTCAGTAATTTTTTTAAAAAACAATTTAATCTATGATGGTGCTTTGGGTTTGGTTTAACTCCTTTATTACACTAATGCTATTTGTCATTTCGTGCATGTGTCAGCATTGTTTCTGAATGACAAAAAAATGTTGGGAATAAACCAAGCACAAAGAACAGCTCTTGCAGCTCGCTATATGCAACTTTAATTTAGAAAGAGAGATACATTCCACAGCGATAGGTGTATGGTAATTGCAAAATATTACAGTTTTTTAAATGGAGTCATATGTTGAAAGAAACAGTCCTATAATAAATTAAATAATATTTGCAACAAAATGGCAACAGAATTGCCCAGGTCAAAGTTGCATCACTTCACTCTTTAATCTCAGACTGTCTGAAAATATATATTGTTCTTGATCTTGGCAAATAGGTGAAGTAACGTTTTTCCAAAGGAAATAAAATATTAAATTTAAATACGAAAATATTTGTTTTCTTAATGAAATACCATACTATGAAGAATTTACCTGTACAAAATTAATTTTGACTTCATTTTACAAATAAATAATCAGCACAAGCATAATGAATTGAAGCCCAAGTTTCAACCAGGATGAGTAATAATAATAATAATAAATGAGTTAGCACATATACTTCACAAATAACCGCCACATACACTTCCTCAAAACATTTTCCTTTTTATTTTATAACTGTCAATCTTTTACTGACCAAAGATATACCATATCTCAAATAAACAAGTTGCTCATAGTATAAAATTATTGATATGAACTATAAATGAAAACAAACCTAATTTGTCCTTTAAAATGCTTTATTTTATATGCATTTATTGAAGGAAAATAATGAATTGCAGCTTCTTCTTCTTCTCCTGATATATTTGAGATAACTTACATGATTTTGCAATGGCTTAAATATTTTGCTACCCACTATGGAATCTTCTGAAGAGGGGAAGAAAAATGCATGACTTGGCCTGTGGTCACTTTTTACTGTGTCATCTAGTAATTACGAATACCAGAGAAGTACTGTTTAATGGGAAAGAGAAAAATAGTCAAATGTATTAAAATTATTGAAAAATATATTAGAAGTTACTAGATCCATTTGCCATCTGGTCTCCATATGAAGACACTGCAAGTTTTCTGGTGTTCACATGTGCTAATTGAGTTACCTGTAAAGTGGGTACAGATAAGATGCTCCTAAAGTTATGTCTATAAATACCAGTTATTGAGAAAAAAATAAAAAGATGTAGTACTTTCTCAGCCACATCCACACAAACAATTTTCTTTCTTTGTACCCTTACTCTTTTTCAGATAACCTCTTTTGCTCTCTCAGATTTTATAGATTGAATTTGGAATGTTATATTTTATGATAACTGTGAAACAGCCAGAATTTCAGTTTATCCTGGTAAAGCCCTTGTGTTTCTTTATTCATTATGTATAATGTACCTATTATGTACCTGAAATATTTCAGGTATACAAATATGTTTGGTCTTACAGATAAAGTCTATCATTTTATTAGAACGAAGTATGTGTTTCACTTTTTAGTACACCATATGCACTTCCTTGTTTGACTTGAATGAAAATGGCCATGGATCTGATTTTATGTGGAACTGAAACATTTAGTAAAATACCCATTTTTATATGAAATGCTAAACAGAGATATCTACAAATAAATGGGAATTTAGTATCACCACTGAGGAAATCACCCAAGTCCCTGGGTGACTTAATTATACATGTTATGGCATTTCATTATCTAGCAAAATAAGTCCTCTATCTTCTGTTACCGTTTTATATACAATAAATAAAACACTAATTTCTTTTCTTATCTATGCACTTGCTTACTCCTTGGAAAAAAAAGATATGGTTTATAAAAGAAGTTGTTATATTAAGATGTATGTCTGCTTTTCTTTAGAAGACAGATTAGAGCACTTCAGCTGCCACTAAAGTTGTCGCTCTTTGTAACAAAATGTAATGCTGCATATATAAAAATGCAAAGTGCAATGTAGAGTCAAATGTCTCTCAGCACAAGAGTTGTTCGTTTTAGCACCCATTTTGTTGGTATTTATCAACTTACTAATTATAGGCAAATTGCTTCCAACACGAAAACTGTGATGATTAGCAGTTTTTTCTGCTAACTCTAGTCTACTGTAGTTCCGGTAAAGAATGTCAATAATCCAGATTCCTTTCTTTTTCCTGGCTTAGAATGTGTAAAAATAAATTCATCAGGCTAGCATTTCTCAACTTTTGGGAAACGTGGTTTGGAAAGATGGGGGTGGGAAGAGGAAAAGGGCTGGATGTCAAATCAAGAAGGTCTACTTGACACCCCTCATCAATTGGGCGATCGTGTAGGCTTTCTGGAGATTGATCTATTTATCACACAATAGAATTGGATAATCCCAGTCTCACTAACAGAGTAAACAAATTCAAGCATCACAAGAAAAGTGCATCAATTGCTAGAACCCAGAATAAAATCATTAAAGGACAGAGGAAGAAGACTCTTAAGAACTAGCTCACGTACCATTACTGATAACCAGAAAATGGTTGGCATGTATTGTTTTAAACCTCTTAGCTAGGTACATGGCAGAGCTCCATGATACTGCTTGGTCTGATATAAAACAGTTTGTAACCTTCAGCCCTTTGCTAAATAATCCTTTAAAGTAAGCTCAAATGAAAATGGGAGTAACATGCCAATCTAGAAAATGTTTTCATAACATGCAATACAATAAAAGGTTGAATTTTCTACCACCATTGCTAATTTCACCCATTTGTTTCTCATTACAATAAGTAAACAAGATTAAATGGGAAATCTTACAGTTCACCGAGTACATTACACAGCAGAAATGTCTGTAGCAAATACTGACTTAGTGTCTTAACCAACTTATGTGCCTCTAAGTGACTATTTCTCCCTGCTATGAAGGTTTTACAATTTTAAAGTTATATTGGCAGGTTCCAGTCAGCAATGATGTCTGCAATGGCCTTCTCTCTCCAATACATGGCTTTTAGTCTAATTGCTTATTTGCAGTCTCAGCAAGCAGAGAGAAGAATTTTATCCTCTTTGCCTTGTCTCTGAATACTAACTAGCTGGCCCAGCCAGGGCTCTCTAAAGAGAGAAACTGCGTGAGAGACACACTGCCTTTGACACAGTCAAGAGGTAAAAGAAAGAGCAAAACAAAAGTCTATTCAGGACTGAATCCTCTGATATTCTTCCCCATCCCCCAACCCCTTTAAAAGTAAAGTGAAAGGGGGGAAATACCCATAAATCCGTGCCTGAATGCCTGAGGTTGGCAGAATAAAGGACAATGACTGACAAGTGACTGTCAGTCTAATTCTCAGTCTCCAAGTTATCACTTTTTGACATTGTTAAACAAAAAAAGTGTACATAACAAGGAAATACATCATGAGTTCTCTGTGAATGCAAGACAAGTTCAACATGGGAGAAAAAAAACCCTAAGTATTTCCACATGGACACATGGCTTTCCTTCCAGTTTTGTGTATTTTTCCTGGAAAATGTTCTCAAATTATTAAGTATTTATTTAGTGACAACAAAGCTAAGTAACTTTGGGGGAACTGCTGAAGGACTATGAACCTGCTGGCCTCCTAATTTCTTTCTTTCTTTCTTTCTTTTTTTTAAAGAATGGAAAGTCTGACTTGATATATAAAACTCCTTGCAAGGTTTGCTAACTTTTTTTTAAAGGAGTAAGAACCAATGATCAGAGTTTTTCTGTTTGACTTTTAAAAGGCTCCTCTCAAGCTATTTCCCCCAAGATCTCACCATACTTTCATCTCTGCAGACTGCCTTAATCTCCTGTCTTTGTTGTTCTGATGTCTGGGCAGCTTGTTCTAGCCTACATTTGCTAGGACTGAAACTCGACTTCGGGCACTCACAGGTATAGATCCCTACAAATGCACAGACGTTCCAGAGGAAGGTAGAGCATGCTAAGCAGGAGAGGTTTTGATGTTTATTAAATAATGTATATTAAGTTGTATGTTGTATGAACTTCAGGTCCAGAGAAATAAATGTGGAGTGATGGAGTAATTTGTATTTAGTTAAAATAAGTTGGCCTCTTCTCAGACTACTATTACACTCCAGTGTGCTGACCATCTGTAGTAGAAAGACAAAGGTTCTATTCTCAGTTCCACTGGGCTAAGAAACACTACCCAGAGCCCCAGGTTTCCAGGTCTTGGCATGGTGGGCATGAGACAGTTCGTTGCGGCCAGGCTGCCAAGGCCAGGTGCAGCCAGCTGAGAAGTGGCGTGTTGAGGCCGGCAGCTGTGCCACTCCATCCCACAGGGCCCATTCAGGCAAGCTGCCTACTGCTGCCTCCTCAGCAGGTATTACTAAAAATTCTAAACTTTTTAAAGCAAAAGGACAGAGCTTATTGAAAGATAAAAGAGATAAGAGGAAGACGGGAAACAAACTCTGGCAGTAGGGGTTGCGGACAAAATGGGCAGCCATTAAAAATTCTGAGTATTTTGAAAGAAATGAAGAATAGGGGGAATAGTGTAACTGAAATAAAACAGGAACAACAGGAGGAAGTTAATTTCACAGTTATATTTTCTGGTTTTCTCTGCTATAAAGCAAAACAAACAAACATTAAAAAAATTTAAAACATATAAACATGAAAGAATTCTGTGTATTTCTCTATCAAATATGGGCAATAACTTGTTTCACTTTTATTTTGTTTTATTTTATTTTTTCAGACAAGGTCTCACTTTGTCACCCTCAGTAGAGTTCTGTGGCATCATAGCTCACAGCAACTTCAAACTCTTGGGCTCAAGTTATTCTCTTGCCTCAGCCTCCCAAGTAGCTGGGACTATAGGCGCCTACCATAATGCCCAGTTATTGTTAGAGATGAGGGCTTACTTTGGCTCAGGCTGGTCTTGATTCCCTGAGCTCAGGGCAATCCATCCACCTCAGCCTCCCAGAGTGCTGGGGTTACAAGTGTGAGCCACTATGTCTGGCCTTGTTTTACTTCTAAAGTTTAGACATTGAAAGTACCTGATAGGAAATAGTCCTCTTAGTTTTCAAGAAATTAATTTTCAGACCATTTGGCAAACATTATATGAAAACTTTACTTCATTGCATATGAAATTTATTCTTGCCCCCAAATTGAACAAGATTGCCAGAATCTGTCTCTCTCCCCCACTTACAGTAGATCTAACTTCAACTATAGGATCTGAGGATTTATTTCAGAAGCTCAAGTAGAAATGATTATATCCAATACCTGAAAACGTTTTTATGTAGTCCTTATTTGTACTGATTCTATTTCTACTCCTTATTTATAACAGTTCTCACACACACATTGAAAAAAAAACTGAGGAAAATAATCATTTAATTAATTTCCCTACCATAATTAATATTGATGTGTTTAGAGATATTAAACTTGAAAGTCACAGATAAATTTTTTGTAAACTTTAGATTACAGTTATTATTATTTTTGGTTTTTAGAAAACACATGGATATGAAAGTTACATATATAATGATATAAGGAAAAGATTTCAGAAAATTTGAGGTTAACTTTTAAGAAATGAAATTAAATCTCTGCGCATTTAAAGAATGCTTTCTGGGAACTTAAATGATTAAAAATTAGTTTACTACAAAGTAGTTTCGTAAAATTGTTTCTTAATGATAATATAATATTATTTTAAACTAAAGGGTTTTTGTGGCATGTGTATTTATGGCAGGGTGTGTGTGTGTTCGTGTGGTGAGATGAGACAGTGGGAAGACTTGTAACTGCTTCCTACAAGAGACTTTTCAAAATGAAGATATATAATTCTGCATTTCATTTATATTTAACAAGACCTGCTATACAGTTGAGGGAATTCCAATTATTTTGAAAAATAATGACCTATGGGTCAGTCATATCTTGACAACTCCTGATGAGGGTTCAAGAAAAAATTCAGCATCTTAAAAATACAGAAATCTAAGAAGATCATCATCATCAGGAATGACAGAAAGGCTTATATATTTTCTGAATAAGATAATTATTTTATGAGCTAGCTATATCTATAAAGACTGATCATTTCTTTTTCTAATAACAAAGAATAATGTGGTCAGGAGAATGGATGAAATACACAGCTGACTGCCGTTCATAAATGGTAGATGATAAAGGTTTCCTTCTGAAAGAAATTAAGCCTAAATGCATTAGTAACTTCATTTTAGCTAATATTATTTAGCTAACCTGGCCTCTAGGTTATAAGAATACAGTGTTAGGGCTGTGGCATGGAGCAAATGATGCTGTGTGCCAGGAAGTCAGAGAGGCAGCATGTCAATGGTGAGGTTTGTCGTCTGGACTGTAGGAAAGGAGGTTTAGAATGGGTTTGGGAGAGAAGAAAGAGATTGCCTAAAGAGAAATTAATTGAGGTAAGATACAGAGGGAGGATGATGACAGGTGCAGAATGTCCAAGCCCTAACTTGCCCTTTGTGTAGCTAGATAGACAGATAGGCGAGAAATAGAAATGGATGGATAGATATTGAATGAAGAACCTCATGGTGGGAAGTGGTAGTTTAGGAAAGTCAATTCTTCTCTATTGGTATCAGTTAAATTGTATGAAGATAGAGAGATGACAGCAAGTTGTCCAACTAGGGTTCTTTTGTACTTGGACTCTCCATAAAAAAAGACCAAAAACTGAAAACAATTGTACTTGGACTAGAGAGACGAGAGACAGAGAAAGTATTCTGTATGACCCCAGGGGAATGGCATAACTCCTGCGGCACATGGAAGACTAGGGTAGCAATATTGGGAGGAGAATGAGCCATACTCTCTCTCTAGCTGGGATCAGCTTGGCATCAAGGGGGACTTTTTCTTATAGGAATAGGTAAGCTGAAGGTCCCCAGAGTTCCCCTACAGCCACAAATACCAGTAATTCTTGCTACAGGAGAGTTCCCTGGTCCTCACACACCCTGATCCAGTTTATATAGTAACCAGGGGTTCTATATAGTAACCCCAAGACCTAAGCTGCTATGTTTTGGTGCCATTTTGAAACTGGATACACTACCAGAGAGTATATTGCCCTGGGCGCCAGTAGCATCTACCCCTTTCCACCCCTGAAGCCTCAGCATCATTTCAGCCCATTCACGTAACTGTGAACAGCACCATGGCCCCAGATGCCTAGAACGTAGGCAAGATGCATGTGAGACCTCAGCATCCAAGCCAACTTGGTACACCCCCTCTCCAGGGGCATGTGGACTTGCACATATAAAACCAACAAATAGCCAGCTAACTGCCTGGACCACCCGCATTTGTGCTGCTCAACTGGCTGGCCCACAGACCTTGTGCATGCATACTCTGTGGTGGCTCTGTGCCCATGGAAAGACCACCTTAAGGCCATCTAGAATTTCTGTAGCCACAAGTGCCTGCACCTGACCTGACAGCTGGTTTGGTGGTAGCTCTATCCTCCTGAAGGCCACCACAGAGCCAGTTGGCTTTGCCATGTTCAGGCATTCCTGACCTTGGCCTGATAGTCAGTCTAGTAGGGGCCCTACCGCACCAAAAGGACTGCCACAGGACTCCTCAGCCCCACTGCATCAGCACCTGACCTGACAGAGAGTCCTTCAGTGGTTTAGAACTATGGAAAGCCTGCAAAAATTTCACCTGGCACTGCCATGCTCATGCATGCATACTTATACCTAACCTAGTACAATAGCTGGCCTGGCAGAGGCCTCATTCCCTCCACACCACTGCACAAGGTGCCCAGCTTGCCATGTTTATATGCACATGACTCAACATCTAGTCTGGTGGCATCTCTGACTCCCCACAAAGACAACCACAGAGCTGTCCATTTCACTGTGCCAGTCCAGTGGCAATCACTACCTTTATAGAAATCCCACAGGCAGCCTGTTGACCCTCTGTGCCTGCACGTGCCTGGCTTAACAACCAGCCCAGCACCTTTGCCCCCCCGCAAAAATGTACTACCACTGTCACAAACTCCTGTAGCTGAGACCACTGAGTCAATTGCAGACATTGCTGATGAGATTTACAACTGAAGAAACTGAACAAAAACCATCTTATTGAGTCCACACAGAATAAAGTCAGTGCACCATACTCAACTGACACCCTAGGACCATTGACACTAAAACTTCTCTTCCTACAAAACCTACTCTGTAAATTGGAAAAAGTGACCATTCCACTAGATGTACTGATATCAATGTTTGGACACAAGAAACATAGAAGAGAAGGAAACACAACACCCCTCCAAAAAATACAATAAGTCTTCAGAAACAGATCCCTAAGAAACGGACGTTTACAAAAAGTCTAATAAGAAATTCAAAATAATGGTCTTAAGAAAACTTAAAATATGAGAGAACATAGACAAAAGACAACTTAATGAAATTAAAAGTAATTTATGGGGCTTAGCCCCATAAATTGGTGATTAGAACACTGGCCACATACACTGAGGCTGGTGAGTCCAAGCCCAGCCTGGGCCAGTTAAACACAATGACAACTACAACAACAACAAAAAAATAGCCAGGCATTGTGGCAGGCACCTGTAGTCCCAGCTACTTGAGAGGCTGAGACGAGAGAATCGCTTAAACCCAAGAGTTTGAGGTTGCTGTGAGCTGTGATGCCCCGGCACTCTACCAAGGGTGACATAATGAGACTGTCTCAATAATAATAGTAATAATAATTTATGGTTTGAATAAAAAAGTCATCATGATAGATAGCATAAAATGTAACTCCAGAAATTGTGGAGCTGAAGAAATCAATGAATTAAATACAATTGGAGCCTTCAATAACAGACTAAATCAAGCAAAAGAAGGAGTTCCTCAACTTGAATGCAGGTCTTTTGAAATAATCTGATTAGAAGAGGGGGAAAGAATGGAAAAGAGTAAACAAAGCCTTTGGGACTTAAGGGACATGACTAAATACATAAAATTTGCATTTTAGGAGTATCAGAGGGAGAAGAGATGGAAAGATACACAGAATGCCTATTTAACAAAATATTAGCTAAAAATTTCCCAAGTTTGGAGAGATATGGATATACAGATTTGGGACTCTCAAGAGAACCCAATTAGATTAAAGCCCAAAAGATGCTCTCTGAGGCACATTATATCAAACTCTCAAAAGCCAAAGGCAAAGAGAGAATTCTAAAAGTTGCAAGAGAAAAGCATCAAGTCCCATATAAGGGAATCCCCAATAGACCATCAATAGATTTTTTAACAGAAATCTTGTAAGCCAGGATGATTCATTCAAAGTGGTGAAGAAAAACCTACCAGCTAAGAATACTACAGCTAGCAGAGCTATACTTCAGAAATTAAGGTGAAATAAAGACCTTCTAAGACAAGCAAAGTCTGAGGAAATTTATTAACCACTAGGCCAGGCTTACCAGAAGTGCTTACAGGAGCGCTATAGCTGGAAAGAACCCCTTGACCCATAATTACTATTATGAAAATATATTACAGTACAAAACTCATCAGTAGAAATAAATTCATAAATCAAACACAGAATATCCTGGCAACTTAATGGTGCTATGAAAAATTTTTCAGTCCTCAAATATGAAAAGTTAAAATAAAAATGGTGAAAAACAATAATATCTACAATTAGGGGCTAAAGAACACATAATAGATAAATATGTAAATTCAGACATAGATTGTAGCAGGGAGGAAAAATGTTTAGGTGTATTTTTATACAATCAATGTTAAGTTGCTATCCACTTTAAATAGTCTATTATAAGTATGAGATTCTTTATGCTAACCCCATAGTAACCACAAAGGAAGAAATTATGGAATATACACAAATGAGAAATTATAAAGGTCAAAGCTTAGTGCCATAGAAAACCACTACCCATGGAAGTAAAAAATAAGTGAGGAAGAAAGTAACATGTATCCCAAAATATTATTAGATCTAAAGGGAGAGATAGATTGCAATACAATAGTAGTAGGGGACTCCAAGACCCCACATTCAACAATGGAGAGGTTTTCTAGACAAAAAAGAAAACACACACATAAATATGAAACTTAAACTACACTGACCAAGTAGACTTAACAGACAGTTACAGAATATTCCACCTAAGAGCTTCAGTATACACATTTTTCACAACTGCACATAGAACATTCTCCAGGATACATCATATGTTAGACCACAAAACCAGTCTTAAGAAATCTAAAAAGATTTTAAGAAGACAGAGATCTTATATCAAGTATCTTTTGGGAACACTATGGTATAAATCTAGAAACCAACAACAAGACAATCCTCAGAAACTATAACCATGTCAGTGGTCTGCCCTTCAGACTGTTGCGATAGATGCTTGAACAAGTACATCTCCTTGCTATGTCAGACAGCAAAGCTGTTGTACTGTACTACCTACGACTTTCTCATGTTCCTCCAGTGGAAGCATTCAGTTTGGTTATAGTATAAAATTACTCTTTACACCTATCGGAGTTTTAACTACCAATAATATAGCAGAATATAGAAAGAAGATATTATCTTTATGTGTTAACAGGAATCATATTTGCATTACCTGAGCTGTAAAGAGAAAAAATGATTTAAAACAACCAAACAAACAAACAAACAAAAACTCTGTCTGTCTGGCCGATCACAGTGACTCACACCTGTAATCCAAGCATTCTAAGAGGCTGAGACAGATATATCCCTTGAGCCCAGGAGTTTGAGACCAGCCTGAGGAAGAGTGAGATCCCATCTCCACTAAAAATAGAAAAATTAGCTGGGTGTTGTGGTGGGTGCCTGTAGTCCCAGGGAAGCTGAGATAGGAGGATCACTTGAACCTAGGAATTTGTGTTTACTGTGAGCTATGATGACATCACTGCACTCTAGCCAGGACAATAGACAGAAAGTCTGTAAAAAACAAAACAAAACAAAACCTGTCTGACATCTGTCAGAAAGAATCAGAGGTATGAGTTAGAAGTATAAAGCAATCAATTGTAAGATTGAATTTTCCTTCATATACAGGTTTTATATATATATACTTTTTTTACAAATGCTTTTTACACTTAAAGTGTTAAAGTGAGAATCAAATGAAGCTAGAAATTCTCACAATTTTCATGGAGTGCTGCCCTTGAGGGTTTCAAACGTCTGCTCATTATAATTTTAAATGCATTTATTTGAGTCTAGCATTATTTTCCTTTTTCTACCTGTAAATAATACTTGATAATACCAAACATTTACTTTGGAAAATATACTATTTCACCACAGAACAGATTTGGAGCAGTGGTCAAAAATCTTTTCTAACCTTAAGTGTATCCCTCTCTGCTAGAAGCACCTTTGTGCCCCCAGGGGCAGGTACCTGATATCACCAGTCTCCGTGTTCCTGCAGTGTCCAGAAGTTTGAAGACATTAAGCAAATGTTTGTGGCAGGAAGAACACACTAAGAAAACTCCCCACTCCATTTACATTGATCTATGCACTGTGCCCCTTCTCTCTGCTCAGAAGGTTCGCACCCATCCTATTGCATCTGTGCGAACTCTGTCCTTCCCCCTCCATCCTCAGTGTCACCTTGTCTAGTGCCCTTTCCTGGTTAGTTTAGACCACGGTTTCCCCACTTTTTAAATACTTTGGACATTTTATCCGTTCCACTCCCTATGCTTCATATATTATCTTGAATTACAAGCTAACTTTCATAATTTCATACTTTATACATCAGCTTTGTTTCTTCCCCACAAGGAACAGAAACCAAGTCGAGTTAACACATGTGAAAGGAAATTTTTTGGAAAAATATAATGTTAGTGATAGAATGAACAAGAAGCTGTGAAACCAGGATTCAGACTGTGATTCAGGGCAGTCAGGGTTGAGGAAGGAGGAACCATAGGAGCTTTTCAGTAGCCAGAACATATGGCAGAATATCACCATGGTGGTGGTTGTTCTTGAGTCACTCAAATCCCTTTGGATAGCTTAGAAGCAAGGATGTAAATGACAGATTTAGGCCACAAATACAGCCTCCACAAGTAGGCTGGGAAGAGAATGATTTAATGCCCTTGATTTTGTAGGAGAGATAAAGGGGCATGGAATTCAGATACATAAGAAGAGAGGGAATTTACAGAAATAAAATTAGAGGGGGCAGTGACTGGGATGAAGCAGGAATGAAGAATAGTCATCTGTGTATTAAACTCTAATTAGATGATTCGTTCTCGAGGCACAAAGAATAGCCTATCTACCTCATTTGCCAAAAGGGTGCACTAATGTCTCAGACATGGAAAAGGTCAGGTATTAGCTGGAGGAAAAGAGGGATGGAGAAAAAGATGGTGTTAACATGTACTGAAAGCATTCGACTCAGCTCCATGTGTCCACAAATACAGCCATCATTCTGACGCCCACAGCAGTCAGACTCAAGTCCAGGCCATAGTGCTCATTCTAGAAGGCTGCCTTAGGGAGACGGTGATTCACGTGCACAGGGATACTGCACAGTCTGGAAAGCCCATCTATTAAGAAAAGCCTGTAAGAATGCTTTCATATAATACATGATTAAAGGTATTTAATAAATTACAGCTGTTTTTAGTCTCATAGTTAAGATTTCTCCACTGGAGTTTGCCTTTTATTTTATTTTATTTTTTTTTACCAATTTCCATTTTAATGATTATCCAGCGTGTCCAAAACCTTCACAGAGGAGAGAGGAAGCCCTGTGTCTGAATCTGTCTTCCCAATGGGAAAGTAGGAGTTCCTGATGAGTCCTGGGTCATCTAGCAGGTATCAAATGGGCTACATTTAAGTGTTGGTACTGTTTTTAAAATTATACAGTGAAAAACCCTCTCCAGCTGCTAAATTTGAAAAACAAATAAGTTGCTAATAAAACAAATTAATAGCAACAACACTCTTTTTAGCAACCCACTCTTTTCCCAAATTCAAAAATGTTGGATGAGATGCAAACACCTTCACCAGACTCACATTGTATGAGGGATGTTTCCTGCGTTTGGCTTTGTGTGGTTCATTCCTCCCTTCAGAGTTATGCCAAACAAACGTAAGGAAGACACAGTGCCAGGAAACTCGCCTTTGCCCCCCTTTCCCGTGACTGCACCACTGCCGGGGTTCTGGCTGGAGGTGAAAGGTCAGCAGTCACCTGTGCAGATGTGGCTCACTGTGGCAGGCACTTGGACGCAGCTCTGTTCACAGATAGTTTATAATTTAGGTGAGAAATAGAAATGTGACAGAGCTTCACTGCTGGGAATCTTGTTTCATGTTTGAGTGTAATTAACCAGCTGACGAACAGGCTTTGTTTTCCATGTGAATGGCCAATGCCCATTCATTTGGGATACTACCTTGTCAGATGGGCGACAATAACAATAAAGTTTATTCATCTTGGCTCTAGTCTGCTCTGAAACCTGTAGTAGCCTCCTGCACTGGAATCAAGAACCTGAAATGAGCTGCAAAATAATTACCTTCCAGAATCCACCTGATGGCAAGGATATGGGAGATTATTTTGTTTTGAACTGGAAATAGAATTAATTAATGGCTTTTAATTTCAGTGGCTCTTTATTTTAGCGTAATGAGAATGTGCACGCAAATCCTAGCATTCTATATTCCACATGCTTCTATAGCTTAAACACAAAGAAGATATACATTAGCACATTTCAAAAGTCATTATAATTAAAAAAATCCTCTGACAATGTCTTATTATCTGAAGGTGTCTCATATTTGACAAACAGCTATTATCAACTGAGAAGTATTTGTTGACTTTTATGTGACTAGCCCTGGGCCAGTTTTTATAGAGTGTAACAGAAGTGTAAGACACAAATTGCCAGTATATTCTAATATTATTGGGTAGCCTACTCTTGGACAACACATTTGAAAATACGATTACTCATAATATGGATAGGGACATGTGTTGTTGTTGTTCGTTACAGGAAAACAGAGTTTGCCTCTAAGGGCTTTCTAGAAATTTAGGAGGAAGACATAGTACTAGCAAGCAGACCCTTGCTTACAGTCTGCATCTGAGGAAGCTCTGTGCTTTGGAATGCTTCCCACCAAAAATTTTTAGTTCCTGTAAGGACTAAGACCTACAGGAGCCAAAAGTGTTGTCTAGAGGAGGTATCCTGAGCCCAGACACAATACATATATTTCTTACAGTATCACATGACTTTGGGCTACCATGACATTGGTGACATGTTGATTTTGGATAAATATCACTCACTCTAGATACAGAAGGAGCTCAGGACTCTGGCCTACTGGTAATCTACCAGTCTACCTGATTGTTGGGCTTGAGCAGCTTGTGGGTCAGACCCTCACCTCTCTGTTCAGATTACATACCTCTCTGATCTGCAGCATCAGATGGTGGCGGGGGCAGAAAAGATGTCCTTTACCCTCTGGGCCTCCCCCAGCTATCATCCAGGGAAGTCATCCTACTCCTTCTGCAAGCTCCGTAAGACCTGCTAGCTATACCATGGGGAGAGAGGCATGCCTGTCTCCTCTGAGGGCTTTCCAAACTGTTGCTCTAAAAGGCTAATCAGGCCTTCTGCTCTCAGCCCTCTCACCTGTGATTGATGTGGCTACCTCCTCTCCTGGGTTGGTCTTAAGCTTTGCTAACACATGGACATTTCTTGTGTAAACAGGACCACTCTTCTTGCTCAGCTCATACGGTCCTCACCCATCTTCCCCAGCTGCTGCAGTGTGAGGATAGCCAGGTGTGCTCGACATTGAAAGCTATGACATCCTAGAAGTGTAACTATTTTGGATATAGATTACAAGAGAAGACACATTTGTAAGGTGTGTTATTCTGAATTTGAGCTGTAAAATTCTGTATGATAAAATTAATATGACAGAAAATGAATGATAACTCACATTTCTTTGCATACTTTGGGTAAGCCTGTTTTTATGGTCATCATCAATGAAGCCAAATTATATAACCTCTGATGGAGTCATTCAAAGCTATTATATTTATTGGCTAATGCAGCATCCTGAGTAATGCTGCAACTAAATAAATGGTTTAGGAAACTGTGCTGGCAAGAACTCTATCGTCTCAATAGAAACGTTCTGAAGAGCCATGGCATTGTGAATGATGATGGCAATGCAACTTTTTTCATGTGGTGTGAGACATGAAATTATTTTGCAAACCATATATTAAATAATTAACAACATGAAGAGATGATTCTGAATCTGAATAGAAGAGTTGGTGCTTGGGCACTAATAAATCTTCATATATGCTGATTAGAAAAGAGAGAAACATGTAACTACTTCTCTATTCATTACTCTAAATTTGTATCTGTACGTCATATAGACCCATGCATTTTATAACACATTTTAAATCTAGTTGTTTATATAGACAAAAGACCTACAATCATATTTGTCCAAGGACTTTCAAGAGTACCAGGATTGGCCCTGGGTAAACATATAAAAGGGAATCACAGACTATATCAAGACAGAATTCTCACTGTATTTCCAGTAGTGGGCTCTGTGGTTTTGGTACCAATTGATTCTTCGCTTAGAACATCTCCCTCCAGATAAACATATGTACCAGTGATTCTGAAATGTCTTCCCTCAACAAACGCACAAGCAGTGTTTTATCATCCTATATACTATGAATGTAAACTCAGAGCCTAGTTCAACAACTCATATATGGTAGAATTACTGAGGTCTACCTCAATTAGGTGTCTATTGTTTGTTTTGCATCAACAGTCTCATAAATCCATACCATCCAGACAAAAAAAAATTTTTGGTCAATGGAACATTCAACTAAGAATACATTTACATTTTGCTTGAATTTAGAAGTAAAAAGGAAATAGGAAAATAGACATGATGTATTAAAATTCTTGTCATGATTTTGATCCAGTGGATCCTTAAGTCTGGAATATTTTCCAAAAATATATTTATAGCACAGTTAACGGGAAATATAAATGATGATTTGAATGAAAGGTCAGAAAACAAGGAAGAATGACATTGTTTTGGAGTCCTTATGTCTTAAGATAAGATAGCATGTGGATATATTTTTGAAAGATTTGGAATGATTTTTTTTGACCAGAGCTTTCAATTTATTTATTTTCTTAGCATTTCCATGATACATTTTAAAGCAATCAGGCAAGTTTTAAATTTCTTCTTGATGCAAACATCCTACGTATGGAATGATTTTTAAACTTGAAGGAAGTTATCAGATAACTAGGATACCTCTAATGGTGTCCTTGGCCAGATGGGGTTGACCTATGCTGTTGCTAACAAAAATCAGTCCACAAGTGTACATGTACAACCATCATGCAGCAGTCATGATTCAGACATTCACAGTGGTTGTTGGTCTCCAATTGAGTTTCTTCCTCCAGGCTACATATTAGAAATAGTGGAGTGCACTGTGCTGATCTTGTTCATGCACTAGTTTGAAATAGAAAGCACAACTTCTTTTTGAGTAATTGTCACAGTTATTACTTTGTTTATCTCAACTGTTAAACTTCAATATACTAAATATTGTTTTTTTCTTTTTAAAATTTCCTTTATCAAATTTTTTAAATTACATCATAAACAGGTAGATAATGTACATATTAATGCATTTATGGGGTACAATGTGCCGATTTCATACACAATTTGGAATGCTTACAATGTACTGGTTAATATATCTCTCACCTCATTTACTTAATTATTGTGATAAGACATTTATACTCTATACTTAATAGATCCGACATGTACCCTTGCAATATGCACCATAGGTGTGCTCCCACCATTCACCTTCCCTCCATCTGTCCTTCCCCCTCCCCTCACATCCCCCCTCCTTCATCATGGGCCATAGTTGTGATTTAATCTTCATATGAAAGTGTGAGTGATTGTAAATTGGTTTCATAGTAGTACTGATTACATTGGATACTTTTTCCTGAATTCTTGAGATACTTTACTAAGTAGGATATGTTCCAGCTCCATCCATATAAACATAGAAGAGGCAAAGTCTCTGTCTTTTTTAAGGCTGCATAATATTCTATGGTATACATATACCACAATTTATTAATCCATTCTTGGGTCAATGGGCACTTGGACTTCTTCATGACTTGGCTATTATGAATTGAGCTGCAATCTGGTACAAATATCTTTGTTATAAAGTGATTTTTGGTCTTTTGGATATACTCCTAGTAGAGGAATTGCAGGATCGAATGGCAGGTCTACTTTTAGATCCCTGAGTATTCTCCACACTTCTTTCCAAAAGGAACATATTAGCTTGCACTCCCACCAGCAATGCAAAAGTGTTTCCTTTTTCTCCATATCCATGCCAACATCTGTAGTTTGGGGATTTTGTTATGTGAGCCATTCTTACTGAGTTAGATGATATCTCAAAGTGGTTTTGATTTGCATTTCTCTGATGATTAAAGATGATGAGCATTTTTTCATGTGTCTGTAGGCCATACACCTATCTTCCTCAGAGAAGCTTCTGTTCAAGTCCCTTGCCCACAATGAAATGGGATTACTTGTTCTTTTCTTATTGTTTGAGTTCTCTGTGGATTCTGGTCATCAAATCTTTGTCAGAAACATAACCTGCAAATATCATCTCCCATTCTGATGGCTGTCTGATTGCTTTATTTACTGTGTTCTTGGCTATGCAGAAGCTTTTCAGTTTGATCAGATTCCAGTAATGTGTTTTTGGTGTCGCTTCAATTGCCTGGGTGTGCCTCTGCATAAACTATTCTCCCAGGGCAATTTCTTCAAGTGTTTCCCCTGTACTCTCTCCAAAAACTTTTATAGTTTCATGTCTTAAGTTTAAATCTTTTATCCAGTGAGAGTCAATTTTTGTTAATGGTGAAAGGTGTGAGTCTAGTTTCAGTCTTCTACAAGTCACCAGCCAGTTCTCCCAGCAACATTTATTAAATAGGGAATCTTTCCTCAAATTCATATTTTTGATAGGCTTATCGAAGATCAAATGACTATAAGTCTCTGGGTTCATCTCTTGGTTCTCAATTCTGTTCCATACATCTACCTCTCTATTTTTGTGTCAGTACCATGCTGTTTTGATCACTATAGATTTATATTATAGATTGAAGTCTGGTAGTGTGATTCCTCCTGATTTGTTATTATTTCTGAGTAACATCTTGGCTATTCAAGGTTTTTTCTGGTTCCATATAAAACGAAATACTATTTTTTCCAGATCTTTAAAGTATGACAGTGGTGCTTTCATAGGGATTGCATTAAATTTGTATATTTCTTTGGGTAATATGGACATTTTAACAATTATGATTCTTCCTAGCAATGAGTATGATAAGTTTTACCATTTGTTAACAACTTCAGCTATTTTTCTCAGAGTTTCATAGTTCTCTTTATAGAGATATTTCACATCCTTTGTTAGTTGAATTCCCAAATATTTCATCTTCTTTGGCACTACTGTAAAAGGAATAGAGTCCTTGAGTGTTTGTTCAGCTTGACTGTTATTGGTATACATAAAAGCTACTGATTTGTGAGTATTGATTTTGTATCCTGAGATGCTACTGTATTCCTTGATCACTTCTGAGAGTATTGTGGTTGAGTCCCTGGGGTTTTCCAGATATAAAATCATATCATCTGGGAAGGGTGACAGTTTGATCTCTTCTGACCCTATATGGATACTCTTGATCACCTTCTATTGCCTGATTGTGATGGCTGAGACTTCCATTACAATGTTAAATAGCAGTGGAGACAATAGGCAACCTTGCCTTGTTCCTGATTAGAGTGGAAATGATTTCAATTTTACTCCATTCAATACGATATTGGCTGTGGGTTTGCTGTAGATGGCCTCTATCAGGATTTTCTCCTTCATATTAACCTTGGTGAAGTTAATTACAATGTATCTAGGGAGATACTTTATTTGGATTGAGTCATGCTGGGGTTCTGACGTTGTCTGCTATCTGAATTTCAGTATCTCTTGACATGCTTGGAAGTTCTCCTCAATTATCTCTTGAAGTAGTGTATCCGTGCCTTTCAGACCATCCTCTTCTCCTATAAGGAGGATTCCTATAAGGCGACTGTTTGCTCTGTTGGGGTCCTACAACTCTCTCAGGGAATGATCTGTTTTTGCTCTCTACTTCTCTTCCTCTTTGAGCATTTGGGAGCATTTAAAAGCTTTGTCTTCAATGTCAGAGATCCTTTATTCTGCCTGCTCCATTCTGTTACTGAGGGATTCTACTGAATTTCTCAGATCTTTGAGGGTTGCAAGTTCTTGCCTGAATGTGTCAAAATCTTTGGTTATTTTGTCTTTGAAGTCATTGAATTCTTGAGACAACTTTTGACTTACTCCTTGAATTTCTAATTCTAACTTCACGTCCATACTGTTAATATTATTTGCAATCCATATTCTGAATTCAATTTCTGACATCTGAGCCATTTGTTTATGAATGGGATCTTCTGTTGTCTTTCCTTTGTCATTCCTTGGGGGGAATTGATCTACTCTGATTATTCATATTGCCAGAGATTTTCTGCTGATTCCACCCCATGATTATTTTTCACTGTTAGGCTAAAGAAGTTGGTAAGGTGAAATTGAATTGAGCACTCCTGGAGTTTTAATTAACCAGCCCTTTACCAAAGAACTGGGAACTGGTGATTTCAGCTTTTCCCCTAGAGCTTTATGAAGGTCCTATTCAGTGCTATAGCCTGAACTCTGGGGACCTATTTGGCCCTGAATTCATTAGTCTCTGTCCAATCTTAGTGAATCAGTATCTTTGGGTTGAAATCTCAGCTATGGAGATATATAAGCAACTAAGACACC
This sequence comes from Galagoides demidoff, assembly GCA_963574575.1. Classification (NCBI taxonomy): domain Eukaryota; kingdom Metazoa; phylum Chordata; class Mammalia; order Primates; family Galagidae; genus Galagoides; species Galagoides demidoff. The sequence goes on from CAUYQV010107129.1 coordinate 30,700, forward strand.
CTACCCTCCACAGGCAACAGCTGAAAGAGGGGAATCCCACACTCCCACAGGAATACAACCAGGGTACAACCTTGGTGGGTTCTCGGGCGATCAGCCCATGTCAAGAATTCCAAACCAATTGTTCCAGTCAACAGAAACACAGATCAAGTGGGAGAGTACAAAAGATCTACAGCAACTAGATAGTAGGGGTCCACTGGCAGCTCTAGTGTAACTCACTCCAGTGTTCTGTGGAGTCAGAAAGGCCCATCCAGCAAAATAGTCCATAGGGGCTTCTTTCCCCACCTTGCACCTCCATAGGGGCCTCTTTCCCCACCTTGCACCTCTATCACACACAGGCACTGGTAGCCCCATGGGGCTGTGGCCCAGTTCTCCTCAATGAGCAAATGTGGCAGGGATTTTGGCCTGCCAGGGTCAGGGAGAAGTAAATGCCTCATCGGCCAAGCGACCACATTCTGCCACATGCCAGCTGGGGGAGCTGAAGTCTGACTACAATGGGTGCTCAGTGGAAACTGGGGAGTGTTCCACCTGAGCTCATTCCAAATCAGAGGTGAACAAAGCAGCAAATGTTTTTCACCCTCAGAGAACATGCCTCTGTCCCAGCTGCTCTGCTCCTCTGGTATCCCTGCAATGCAAGGTCTAGCTCCCTCTGGCAGTCCACAGAATTGGGGAAGTGTCTCTCCAAAATTTGACCCAAGTGGGATCACTCTATTAATGCTGATGCTGGGTGGGAGGTGTCTCCACTCAGGTTCCCACACCTCGGTGGTTCCTGAGTCTCCACCCATCATGCGGAGACCCAAGCCTCCACCCACTGCTGAGTTGCACTTTCTCTGAGCCAGGCCAGACACCTTTTCCCTGTGCCTTTCTGAACTGTTACCAGATTCACAAATACAGTGTAGCTGCACTGCCATAGTCCATGCAATGCTTAGTCCTAACAAAGAACCATGGACATTCTGGTCTCTGCAGGGCTTGGACTTCTAGACCATCAAGCAAGGGGGGGGAAGGGTGGACTGGAAGTTCAAAGTGGCAGGGGAAATATGTGTTCCACCTTCCTGCCACACAAGAGCATGCCCAGGCTCACAGCAGGGACTCTCTGGAGAAGGAGTTCAGCTTCCAGGAACTCACTCCCATGGGGTGAGAGAAGAAAACCTCAGTTCACCACTCACTAGTAGAGATCCCACAGCAAGAAAGCAACTCTCTTGTGGGAAGGGACAGACATGTGTCCTCTTTGGGGTCGGTTCTGTACCTGAAATTTGTTTGGAGTCACAGCTTGCCGCAGCAGAGAAGATGTGCAATTATCTATCTCTTTTCTCAGCTCAGCTCCTGCCCTTCAGCTTTGTTGGGTTCTTTCAGGTCATCATCTCTCCCTCTGGACAGGAGCTTCTGTTGAAAGCTGGGTCCAGTGAGCCATCATTCCCCTCTCCCTTGCTCTTGTTAGGGAAAATAGCCAACCTAAGGATTTAGCACACAAGACACATTGAAACAAAATTAACCAACAAAAAAGAAACCAGACACACAAACTAAGGTACAAACAGACAATCATCAAAAACCAACCAACCAACAAAGGAACAAAAAAACCTCAAATAAAACACAAAAAACCCCAAAAAGAACAAGCAAAAAAAAAAAGACACCACCAACAAAAAAATTATATATATATATATATATGTATATATAAATTTACAATTATATATATGCCATAGGGATCGACTTTAGTAGGAATATATTTATGTCGCAATATACTTTCTGGACAGGAGGTGGCACCCTGAGTGGTTCCCAGGCTTATACCTGACTCCCATCTGAGATTTGTTCTTGGTGGTTGCCTGGCTACCCTCTTGGCGCTTAGACCCTGCCCAACTGTTGATTCCACCAATCTCAAAAAATCTTCACAGGCAGTTTCACAAATTCTCCCTGTAACAGTTCCTGTGAAGGGCAGGATATCCTGTGCCTGTTTCAAGTGTAGGATGACTGTCTGCGGGTGAGATTCAAATCGTCCCACCTGGCCCACATGGAAAGGTGCTTGCTGCGACCGCCATCTCCCAAATTTTAAAGCAATGTTTGGTTCCTATCCAGGATCTTTCCCATCTGAATGTTTCTCTCTCTCCCCACCTAATTGCAGTGGTGCCACTCCAGATGGCACCCCACTCTGGCCACCAAATTCTGCTCGGGAGTCCACACTTTACCAATCTTTCCATACAACACCTAGTTTACCCATGAACTGGGAATTGTAATCCTCTATGGGGGTGCTGATTGCTGCCCCCTGCTGCCACTGCAGCCCTGGCAAAGAAACTTTCCTGGCAGTCTCTGCAGCTGGATTACACTCCAAGTCCAGTAATCCACCACCTCGCTACACACCCTGAACTGCCACTCCATACTATTATTCCATGCCAAGAATGACCTAGCCCACTCACTCTTACCTTTTGTTCTGGGAGAGCTGAGCTAAATGTCTATCCCATCTGCCATCATGCTCTGCCTCCCAAGTAAGTACTGTTAAATGAGTCTTTTCCACAAAATTATTTAGATATAATTAAAATTCCATCACAAGAAGAAGTCATAATTTTAGCTATTATCATCCAGTGTATTCAAACTTATGTGTGTTCTGCATGTTTTATAATCCTGGCCCAATATTTAATAAACAAAGTTAGTGATAATGTACTGTCTGGAAACCAAAAAGTAGTAGTGATAGCTCTACCTATAACACCAATATGCTATAGCTCTAAATTAACACCAAAATAATTATTTAATTTGCTTAAGAAATTTTAAATAAATCTCATTTTATTTTACCATTTTGTTTTAGTTTTTCTATTTTGATGAATAGCCTAAGCAATTATCTGTAATTCCAGTCTGCAAATTTCAATGTTTTAGGTAAAAATTAAATAATAAAATAAAACTATGGATGATATAAGTGGTTCAGTCTAATGTGTCTTTTATCACAGCATAAAGGATTATTTGTAGACACTCAGCTGCTCCACTAATAATTTCCCATTTAAAAATGACCATTTTATAAATTTCAATTTTTGTGTCATAGGCCACATAAAAATGGATAGGCTCTTGTAAAATGACCAAGGAAACAAAAATCTCTGATTCCACTCCATTCTTATAATCATCAAAGAGCATTTGCTTTCAAAAGAATTATATTTCTAGTTTGCTAGCCTTGGGGAATGTTAATTAAGTCCAAATTATTTTATGACAGAGCTTTTGCCATTTTTAGAGACAGTGTCAGTGAACTAGAAATAACAAAAATCAAATGAGAAATGAAAAAAATAAAGTTTGATATTTACCTGCAAATGCTTGTCTTTCAATTAAGCACAGGTTTACCCTTGCCAAAATGTCCCTGTTTGCAGGTGTCTATTAAATAATAAAGTATTTTCATTTCCTGCTAGTACAAAATTCAGTCTTTTTTAAATACATGCTTGTACTCAGCACTTTCTGAAGAGCTTTGTGTTATCTCTGGTGTCTAGTACTTACAAGGAATCACTTTCTCTGTGTGTGGCCTGACTGAACAGTCTATCGATTCATTGAGTTTTCTGAATTTCAGAAAGAGACCAATTGATTCTTTATGCTGCTTGGCAGAGCAATTCTAAATTTTTGTCTGTTTCTTCTCACTATCAGTCTTAAGAAGAAAAGGTTTTCCTTACATGGCTCTGAAGGGCTTACTGAATTCTACATCCTCAAGAAGATTTTAAAGCTTTATTTTGTCTTTTATTGGAAGTGGAAAATGCTGCCCCTTCAGACATGGCTTTGCCATCTGCCTCCAGGATATTTCATGGTTCACTGTCAGGACCGCTGCTTTTTCTAGAAGAACATATGGGCTATTTTGGAGGCAATTTCTGCAGTATTCAGAAGATGAACATCTATTTACATTTGGTCTCCAACAAATAATTTTTCTGTAGTTTTCATATCTTAGGGGCTTTCTTGGAACTTTCTGAAAAGAATGTTGTAACATTATGACATCAAAGGAGGCTCATAATTTAGAAGTGGAAGGGACTAAATTTAATTGAAGTAGAGTTTAGTGTTATTAGAAAATATTTCTGTGATATGACTATATGTCTTACAGAAGTGTTATTCTTTTCCTGTTCACCTTTTTTTGTGATTTCAAATAGCTATCATAAAAAATTGAAAGTGAGGAGGAAACATTCTCCCACACTCTGTAATGTTGATAAATAAGTCATTGGAATATAGTAGGAGTTAGCACACATGTGAAGATGATTATATCATTAAAATTGCATCCAGCCAATTTGGGCATACCTTACCTGAATTTTTCTGTGAACACTCCCTGAAACACCTGTTTGGTCTGATTATATATTTAGAAGCAAAAGAATCAAACAAAACATTCTAAAAAACAATTAAAATTGAAGTATGATTACATTCTGAATGGAGTGATAATTCCAAGTCTAAGAGAAAATATTTCCCCATATTTGCACAGTATTTTCCATTGATGACTAGACGTCTAGTCTACTACAGACAATTCTAGTAGAAAGAGACTGACTTCTGATACTACTGTCCTATCAGATTGTCTCCTCCCTGGTAATCTGTTGACCAACTTATTGATTTGCTAAGTTACTGGAGCTGGTTGCCTTCTAAATGAGAGTTGTTCTGCAGATGGTACTATGGTGATGAAGGAAGAATATGTGAAAGTAAATCAAAACAAAACAAGAGAGTAATGACCATATTCTGAATTCAGAAGCCATAGTGACTCCATAGGTAGAAAACTCTACGTAAAAAGTCTTTTGCCCAAGCAAATATGATGTCTTTCTATATACTCAAGAGTTGAGGTATTGAGCAGAAGGACAGAGATGGCGATGGTTTCAGGATGATTACAAAGGGAAAATGCTAATACAAGAAATAACCTCTGTGTCACCACAAAAGACACAAAATCAGAGATAGACTTTAGAGAACACGCCCTTTAGGGAAACCTAAGGTAATTATGGTGTGTGTCCTACCACTTTAATTATTTGATTATTTTCACTCTGCAAATATATATGTAATCTGTTTGTCATTTTGACAAAGAAAAGGAAATCCAAATAGGCAGCAGTCTGGAGAATCAACAGGATCTCAGCCGGGGGACTAAGGTGATAGTGGCACAGACTGACTCCTTCCCATGGTAGGACAGCAAGTGAAACTGACAAGAGGCAGATGACTTGCTCACCTTCACCTTCTGGGGAAGTCAACAAAAAGACCAGTTTTTCTGAGAAAGGTTCAAAGTCATTATTAATTGCCTGATTGGAAGACAGGTCAGTATGTTTTATTTTCCTACGGAACACAATGTGACTACTCATACATCACCCACAGTATGTAGAAATGGTATTGTCCTCCAGCTCCGAGTTCAGCAGCGAATGAAAGTATAAATGTGTCTTTATTAGATCTCCAATAGACATATCCTAGAGAGGAACTTTGGAGGAAGCACATCTACTGTAGCCTTTTGATACATTTGTCATTAGATTTCTCTGAGACTTTTGATGTTTTCAGTTCCACTCACCCAGACACATGATAACTTGGAGTGAGAAGCTGTGGTACAACACGTGGTAGTGTGTCACGAGTGTGCTCACCAGCTGCAGACAATCATTTAAATATTTCTATTCTGGAGACACACCCTTGAATTCTGTGTTTGAATGTGTATTATGAGCAACATGTTCCCACATTTATTCAAGGATTCCCAAATTATGAAACATGTTACATAACAGAACTGAACCAGTATTCAATCCTACACCCCAGAAAGCTGAAGACATTCATGAGATCCACGCCTGAAATGTTCACACTTATCTCCACTCTCTCAGAAGCAGAATGATTCTCAAAATGTGTATTTTAAGAGAGAAGTCATTAGACAGACAGAGAGAAACAGATGCAGACTAGAGAAAGAGAGAGAGATGTAGACTGTCATATTCAAGTCTATATAGCATAACTGGTATCTTAGATGTGCTCCAAAGGGGTTTCCAAAAATATTACAAAGAACTTGATACAGTGAAGTCACACCTATAACATGGTCCTTTGGTATTTCAAAGTTTTTGTCCTTCACATTCAAAAGTAGAGCCTCTGATAGTATCAGCATGTCTGTCAGCTCTCCATCCATCAATAAGCCTCATGCATGGACTGTTTACACCAATCCTGACTTGCAGGTGACATTGGCAGTCAAAGGACAGAGGGAAAGAGAGGGCTGTGAGGACCTCAGAGAAAGAAGGTCCCTTTGCCTTCTATCACGCCCAGGATGTATGCCCTGTGTTCTCACAGGCAGAGAGACTAAATGAAAAAAACAATTACATCCAAACATTCATGAAATCTTTTTTTAAATTCAATGACTCTTACATGTATATTTTTAAAATAGTACAAATGATCACTCTTGTTTTTATCTCTACTGAACACAGGATACTAGATAGTCACCAGTATTTCTTTTGCACACAGTTTATGATAACAGTAGTCCATTTTCTCACCTTCACCGCATGCTGGAATGGATTAGCCAAGGTTCTCCTTTCACCTGTGACTTGTGGAAGAAAAGTCAAGTCACAGAGGGATCCTCAGTGTCCATATCTGTTCCTTCTATGATATGTGTGACCTCGTGGTGCTGGCTCCAAGACGAGCTTTGTCAGTAGTGTGGCATTATCACGAACCTGTGTCCTACGCATTGTGAGAATATTGAACCCCGGGTGCTGGCAGAGAATGAACAAAGACCAGACACACAGGTGGCATATTACTGTACTTCAGTGTCATCACAAGAAGTAATTCTTTCATTTTCAAATACTGGGAAATTCTTTCCTAGACTTGTGGTAGTTAACTATTTGATAAGTTTCCCTGTAAACTGGTATGAGTACTAACCACACCAGAGCTGAGATTATGCTAACACTGCAGCTTGGGGACGTCTTCACTTAGGGAAACACTAATTTATTTATCTATTATTTTATTTTATTTTATTTTATTTTGAGACGGAGCCTCAAGCTCTCCCCCTGGGTAGAGTGCCATGGCATCACAGCTCATACTCCAGTGCTCTCTCCACTGTTAGACTTCTCCAGATACGCCTCTGGTAAGCCAGGTGGGCACTGCCTGGGATGCCTAAGAGTCCTTCAAATTACTGCTCTCTCTCCTTGAAATGGTCTCCCCTGAGAATCACATAACCAACTCCATGATTCAAATGCTACATTCTCAGTTAGGACTTTCCTGGCTGGTGCATCTAAAATTTTACCCCACATAACTATTTATATCCCACTTCCTGCTTTATTTGCTTTGCTACTTTTATTATCTAATGTACTGTATGACTAAATTATATGTTCCTCCAAATTTATATGTTGAATCTCTGATCCCCCCTAAAGTGAAAGTTTGAAGATCCAACTTTAAAGACATAATTAAGGTTATAAGGGTGGGACCCCAGTTCTATAGGACTGTGTCCTTAGACGAAGAGGGAGAGATGCCAGGAATGTACACTTAGAGAAAAGACCATGTGGGAACACAGAGCAGGTGGCCATCTGCAGGCCAAGGAGAGAGGACTCAGGAGAAACCAAACCCACTGACATCATGACCTGGAATTTCTGGCCTCTAGAACTGTGAGAAAATAAATTTCTGATGTTTAAACCACCCGGCCTGTGCAGTCTGTGATATTTTGTTAATGGCAGTCTGTGGTGACTAACGCATACACTAATTATCTTTATTTTGCATACTGCCTGTATTTCTCATTAGCGTGTAAGCTTCAGAGTAATTTTTATCTTTTTTATTCACCACTGGAATTCTCAATATCTCTCAGGTGCCTGAACCACAGTAGGGATCAATTAATATTTACTGAATGAATAAATGGATGAGAAATCAGTCCTAGTCAACATTGCTATTCTTTTCATCTTTGTATAATGCGATAGAGAGATTGCAAATGGTTCTAATTCTTTACCCCTCTCTGTATGTGCCCTCTGGCAATGTGACTTTATAGCTCTGCTGATCTAAAGGTAGAATCTATTTCTTCACTCTTTGAATCGAAATTGGCTTTTGGACATGCCTTTTCCAGTCAAATATTGTGGAAGATCAGTGTACCTGTTCTGGACTGGGGTCTCCAGAGGTCTTATCTGCTTCCATTTTCTTTCTTAGAACTCTGTCTTTATCATTTGAAAGACAAATGACCATGTGGAAGAGAAACAAATCATTCTAGCTGAGAAAATTCTAGACTGGCCAGTCTGCCTTCTAGTTGACTACAGACATATAGTTGATATTAGATCACGTTAGCCAAGCTCAGCCAAACCCAGCAAAGCTGCCTAGCTGACAAATGGGTTGGTCTATACACAAATGTGTATTGTTTTATGACAATTTTAGCTATTGTGACATTATAGTTGTGATAGATAATTATATTCGATGATCTGATGGTGACACCAAGACACATTTTGTGTTTTTTTTCTCTTTTTTATTGAATGGTAACTATGTACATTAATGCACTTCTGGGGTACAGTGTGGGGTTTTCACACACAATCCAAAACACTTCCATCAAACTGGTTAACAAGCCTTCATGTCATTTTCTTGGTTATTGTTTTAAAATGTTCATATTCTACTCTTAGAAAGATTCACTTGTACCCTTGTAAGATAAACCTCAGAAGTGATCCCTCCAATGCTCAGGTTATTCTCAAACTCCTGACCTCAAGC
>CAUYQV010107132.1:0-41135 GCA_963574575.1 Galagoides demidoff
AGCTTGACTATGTGACTTCTGGCAATGGAATTTCAGGCAACTTGACATAAACAGAGACTTTTAAAATGCTTACCTATTAATGGTGAAAGGTGAGGGTCCAGTTTCAGATTTCTACAAGTCACCAGCCAGTTCACCCAGCACCTTTGTTAAATAGGGAGTCTTTCCCCCACTGAATATTTTTGATAGGCTTGTCGAAGATCAAATGACAATATGTAGCTGGGTTCATCTCTTGGTTTTCTATTCTGTTCCATGAATTTACCGCTCTGTTAAATTTAGTTGAACATTTATTATGTTTCTCTGTCACTGGTATAATGACAAGGAATAGGAATACACTGTTACTAAAATAAGTAAGAATTGTGATAAATGTTTTATATGTTATCATTTAAATTGCACACAAATTTTACAAAGTACGTATTAACTTAACCCTTCTTACACATGTAAATGACCAAGGTTCAGAAAGATACAGCTATTTTTCTAGAGCTGCACAACCAATGTTTGGAGAGTTATGCTTGGTCCACTGCCTCGTGAAAGCTTATCATCTTTTGAGAGACAGAGTTATACAAAAATATTTCTGTGATTGCAAGAGGATATAGTCCATTAATTGTAAGGTTCTAAACTGGAATCTTTGGAATTATGTTCCAGATTTTTAAATATATATACCATACATCCCATAAGTGGGAATGGATTTAGGGCATTTGTTTGTTTGTTTTTGAGGTAGAGCCTTCCTCTGTCATCCAGGCTGGAATGCAGTGGCACAACTGAAGCTAAATGCAGTCTCAAGCTCCTGGCTCAAGCACTCCTCCTGTGTAGCTGGGACTACAGGCACATTATTTTATTTTTGAAGAGATGGAATCTCCCTATGTTGCCGAAGCTGGTCTCCAACTTCTGGCCTTGGGCTCCCAAGGTGCCGAGAATTACAGGCATGAGCCACCATTCCTGGTTAATTTAAGGCTTTTTATTTGGATCTAAGAACCACTCTTTTTCTTGGGAGCTTTTCTTTTGACTCAATACAAAAACAGAAGAAGTGGTGTCAGTTAATACCTAAAATACTTTATAGTTAAAGTTATTAGAGACTACAGTACAAATATGAGGTAGCTATAAAAGGAATAGAGATATAAAATATATTTAAATTCACAGAGCTTTACAGTGATTTTTTAAATAATTTTGGTGTTTAACTTTTAATTTTTATTTGCTCCTTGGTTTACTCATGTTATTATTTCAATATTTAAGCAAGAACCCTTTCTGATCTTTGTTAGAAAAGTTTGCTGGACCTACTTGGTGAGATCTAAAGTCTTGTTCTGACAGCATTTAAATATTACAGAGTCACAATGTGTTACTTGCACATGATATTTACTTAGTGTTCATTGTTAAAAAGTAAGATAAACTTTTCATTCTGAAAGAAAATTAGATTAACTAGTTCCTTCTGAGTTAACGTTATGGCATTATAAAGTAGTAATTATAATTTACCAGCATTTCATTAAAAGTATATTATTTTTTGGCTCGGTGCCTATGGCTCAAGGGGCTAAGGCACCAGCCACATACATTTAAGGTGGAGGGTTCAAATTCAGCCCAGGCCCACCAAACAACAATGACGGCTGCAACCAAAAAAAAAAAAAAAATACCTGGGCATTGTGGCGGGTGCCTGTGGTCCCAGCTACTTGGGAGGCTGAGGCAGGAGACTTGCTTGAGCCCAGGAGTTGGAGGTTGCTGTGAGCTGTGCTGCCATGGCACTCTACCCAGGGGGACAGCTTGAGGTTCTGTCTCAAAAAAAAAAAGTATGTTATTTTTAAGCCAAGGGAAGTTAATTTGTAAATAAACTTTCAAAGTATCTGGTCAAATTATGTATGTCAAATATAATAAAAAATTGTGATAAAGTTGTTTGTATCAATAAATATACTAAATAGTAAAATATGCAAAATAGTTTTCACAAGACAATGTGTCTGGAAACTACCATTGAAATATTTGACCATATTCTGTTAACACACTGTTAAAATATATTTATGTCCAGTCCTATGTATTTGTTTTATATCCCTAAATTTCAGAGATTCACTTTAAACAAAAGAGTGAAATGACAGAGAGATGGCACAAGTTTGTCCCATTTCTTTATTCTGACCCTTTTTAAACTCCTTTCTGGGTGTCTCCACAGAAAAAGACAGCAGGTTTTCCCTTCAGATAGATGTAAAATAACAGACAAAGGAAAGGCAACCTTTCAGGCTATCAGGGCTTTAAGACAAAATTTAATGAGTGGATAGCAACAAATTAGCAACTAAAAATTTGTCACGTTATTTAGGTTTTGTAAATAAGCATGAAATCTATAATGCAGATAATTTCTCCACAGACTGTCAAACATTATCACTTATGTATAAAGCAAAATGCCATCCTTATATGAAAATAATTATTCTTCAGCCACATAAGAAAGTCAAGAATATATTAACAAAGAATAGTGAGCTAAAAATACATTTGTAATAGTCCCAGTTTTTAATAATTGAATATCTCAATGTGTTTTAGAAGTTCTGGAAAAAGTGTCACTTCTGATATCTTAAAAATACTTTGTAACTCTAGACAGATGTCCTTTCCTAAATCTCTAATAAGTTTACTCTAAAATATAATGATGCCATCCTAAGTGAAAACTATAAACTATATCCTATAAACATATTGACCCTACTATGTTCAATAATGTCAAAAACTGTATTGTGCCTTAACTTAAATAATAGTGACTTTAATTAACAATTATTCAGTGGGTTAATGAATGACATATTCTCCGTTATTCATAAAGGAGACAAAGAGACTATCTTTATGTGGATGAGTTATTTAACTTGCCAAATCTAACCATGAAACCAGTTTAATTATTACTATTGTTTTATTATTATTATCATCTTATGGATAGAGCTGTTAGTTCAACATTAACCAGTCACTACTACTTATGAAGCTGTTTGACCACATGGTGTTCCTCTTCAGTTTACAGTAGTCCAGAAAGTATCACCTGTTTATAAAACTTACTCGAAGTACATGAAATATTTGGATGGATATCGCCTTAAGCGTATATTCTAAGTACATTCAATAGAAATAACTCTTGAATGAGCAAGTGGGGAGAGCGGAGGTCAGAGGGGGATGGGGGTCACGGTGTATGACACACCTCTTTGGGACAGGACACAAATATAAGAGAGACTTTATCTAACAAATGCAATCAATTGAACCTAATTCTTTGTACCCTCGATGAATCCCAAACAATAATAAATAAATAAATAAATAAAACTCTTAAATAACCATTGTCAAGAGTTTTTGAACTCTGAATACTTTAAGAATTTAGATGTGGGCTCAGCACCTATGGGTCAAATGGCTAAGGTACCAGCCACATACATCTAAGGTGGCGGGTTCGAATCCAGCCCAGGCCGCCAAACAACAATGACAGCTGCAACCAAAAAATAGCCAGGCATTGTGGCGGGCACCTGTGCTCCCAGCTACTTGGGAGGCTGAGGCAGGAGACTCGCTTGAGCCCAGGAGTTGAAGGTTGCTGTGAGCTGTGATGCCACAGCATTCTACCCAGGGGGACAGCTTGAGGCTCTGTCTCAAAAAAAAAAAAAAAAAAAGAATTTAGATGTGAATAAAGGCATTCTAGTACATTCATGTTCCTTGTGTTGTTAGCCGTCTTTAACTAAAAAAGGTTAGCGGAGAATGAATGTATTACATAATTGTATTTATTTCTCAGAGTTATAAAGAAGAGATTGTACAAAAAAATTGATTTTATACTCCTCATTACCACAGCGTATTATCTCATTAAATTCATATGGGAAGCCTGACATCATTAGTTATTTTCAATTCTAAGCCTTTGTGAAATTTCAGACATTTCTATCAGTCCTTCACGACTTTAATTTCTCTGAGCCCTCTGCAATAGCCCCTTGTTTGAATCTGCACTCACCGTACTTCTGCCACATGATTTCACGTTTTCATGATTTCAAGGAAGTGCACTGTAGACACTATTTGTTGAGAACCAAAGAGTTTGACTATGACTTTCCTCACATGGCTGAGCAAGCCAGACACACTCTCTGATCTCACACAGCTTCTTTGGACAGAAGACAAGCATTAATTATATCATTACATAGAAAACGTAACTGTAAACTTTTGAAGGAGTTGAGGATTTAGCAGAAACATACCAAAGAGGATATGGCTTGAAGAAATGCCATCTGAGCCATAATCTGAAGGATAAAGAAGACTGAACATTAATCAAATTGTTTAACATTCAATTTCAGATTCCCAATAATTAAACTTTCATCTTTTTGAAACACAGGAATCTAGAAAATTGAAAACATTGAAACTTATGTGAAGCATTCACAGGGATAGTAAATTAAATGGCATGTGTTAACAGTTCTGAGGTGCAAAATAGTGCTGCCATTTTTTTAAATAAATACGAATGCTTTTTTTCAGAAATATTTTTAGATCATTGATGGTTTCTCACTTTTAGTAAAACTCTGAAATTGTTGAATCTGAGATATATGGATAAATATTCACTTAAAAATTTAGTGTGACTAATCCACGCAATGTGATTCTACTTAGGAAATATTCATCCTGTTCTGTCAACTAGAGTTAACACAAAGAGTTATTATTCAGCATAACCATATGCTGTGCACGCTTTGCTATTTACTATTTTGCATTACTTAAAATTGTGATTTATAGAGTTGCTTGGTCTGTCTTGTTAATTCTGTATATTAAAATGAACCAGTTGACAAGACTGCAGAAATTGCAAATTTATATTTATATACTTCCATAAGATCACCAAGTGAAATCCAGAGTATAAACAAGAACATCGTAAATTATCTTTTGTAAATATATAAGGGCATAAAATATATCTAAATAAAACAGCACTATGTTAGGGTTTTATTAGGCACACAGATTAAAATTCTAATGAAGTTGGGTGGCACCTGTGGCTCAAAGGAGTAGGGCGCTGGCCCCATATGCCAGAGGTGGCAGGTTCAAACCCAGCCCTGGCCAAAAACTGCAAAAAAAAAAAAAATTAATGAAGTTATACTTTAACAGTCAACATAATAACCAAGGAAGAATTTTTCATTTATTTATTTTTCTTTACCTGTAGAAGCCCTTTATTCTAAGAGAATTTCAGTATTTGGAATACTTTGGATTACCCCTGAAATGAGCAGTTCAGCATCTTAGCTATAGAATACAATCATTAAAGGATCTTGGGCAAAGGGTACAAATAAATACTTGTATATATTTAAAGACTTTATATAGTCTTTGTTCAAAACAACCTTAAAAATATTATTAAATAATAACTTTTCACAGAAGTTTGCTGCTCCTTGAACTGTAGTGGAGTTGTATCTCTATGTTATGATTCAAACTTCAAGTGGCCCATTAAGTAACTATGTAGCCGTAATATTGCAGGTGAGCAGTGGATGCAAAACACATTAGAGTAAGTTTATGATTTGATTGGATTAATCATGATTTCACAATTTTATTACAGTTCTTATGGCTATAAGGAGCAGAAAAAGATGCAGCACATTTCAGGCCAGTATTTTTTTTTTTTTGGAAACAGAGTCTCACAGTTACCCTTGGTAGCGTGTCACGGTGTTACAGCTCACAGCAACCTCAAACTCTTGGGCTTAAGTGATTCTCTTGTCTCAGCCTCCCAAGTAGCTGGGACTACAAGCACCTGCCACAATCCCTGGCTATTTTTTTGTTGCAGTCGTCATTGTCGTTTAGCAGGCCAGGCCAGGTTCTAACCCACCAACCTCAGTGTATGTGACTGGCACCATAACCACTGTGCTAGGGGCACCGAACCATCTTAGTCCAGTATTTCCCCACCTTCATAGAGTAGAGTGGAGTAATGCACAGCCACCACTGGTACTGTTTGTATAAGGTATGGTCTTCCTGGACCTTTTTTTGTTGTTGTTAATACTAGAGGCTTAACAGTATCATCCTTGAAGAAATTATACAATCCATGCAGTTTCATTAGGAGGAGTAATTACAAACATCAAGCACTTCTGCTACCAAGCCAGAGTTACTATATAAAAGATTTTCAGTGCCTGAAGAATTTACTACTGTACAATAACCCAGTTGCAGTTAAATAGAATTTAAAATCGCTGGGCACAATCGTGCCTCTAATGGTAGCACTCTGGGAGACTGACTGGGAGGATCTCTTGAGGGCAGCAGTTGGAAACCAGCCAGGGCAACATAGTGAGACTTTGTCTCTACAAAAAATAGAAAAATTAGCAGGTGTGGTGGCATGTACCTGTAGTCCTAGCTACTTGGGAGACTAAAGCAGGCTCATTTCTTGAGCCCAGGGCTTTAAAGTTGAAATGAGCTATATTGATGCCCTGAACTCTATTCTGGGCAACAGAGCAAGATGCTGTCTAAATAAATAAATAAAGTACTCACTGTTTATAAGATTCTCTTTTAATGGAGTGTTGAAGAAAGTTATCAATTTTCCTTCTGAAGTAATTTTTCCCCTTTTTCTGTTGTCAATGCTGTATCAATAAATTATAAAAAATTAAAACTTAGAAGAGGGGCAGTGCCTATTGCTCAGTGGGTAGGGCCCCGGTCCCTTATCCTGAGGGTGGGAGGTTCAAACCTCAACAACAATAACAATAAAACAGGTTCAAACCTCAACAACAACAACAATAAAAAAAAAATAGCTGGGCATTGTGGCAGATGCCTGTAGTCCCAGTTCTTGGGAGGCTGAGGCAAAAGAATCACCTAAGCCCAGGAGTTGGAGGTTGCTATGAGCTGTGACACCATGGCACTCTACCGAGGGCGATAAAGTGAGACTCTGTCTCAAATAAATAAATAAATAAAACTTAGAAGAGGTAAGGGTCCAGTTTTAATTCATTTATTTTAAAATAAAATTTAGTTCATTGTATTTGTTTTTAATTATAAAATCAGTGCATGTTGCTCATTCCAGAAAAATCAGAAAACACATAGAAACAAAAGGATGAGGATATCGGACACTCATAATCCCCCCCACCTGGAGTTGACCACCAGTAAGACCATAGTACTCTGTGCTTGCTGATCTCTTTTCTTCCACACTTTATTTACAAAACTGGGCTCCCACCATTTATGATGTAATGCACTGTTTTTAAACTCATATATACACTATAAACATCTTCTGTCTTAATAGATGGTTTCAACATCATTTGATAGTTACAGTGTTCCATAGTATAAGTGTATATTTCTTTAACCAATCTCCTACTGGACATTTAGGCTTCATGCACATTTAGGTTATTGCAAAGAGCATTGTATATATTTGTAGAAATGAATTCCAAAAAGTGGATTTACTAGGTCAGAGGGCATGTGTATTTGTTAGCTTTTTGTTATGTTTGCCAGAATTTGTCTAGAGAGAATATAATAATCTATTCTCCCTCAAGCTGTGTTTGCCTTTTGTTCTTTTGGTTTCCACTTCATTTTGGTCATTGCCAGATCATTTTAATTATTTAGTCAATGAAAATTATCTCATCCTTTGAACTTTTGTATTTAGCCATTAGAGAATTCTTATATATTTCAAATTCAGTAGAACCTCCATTGTTGGCCACCTTCCCTCACTGGCCTAATTTTCATAGACCAGATGTGCCCCACACATATGTACAGTACAGTAGACCTGGTTCCTTATGTTGACTGCTCTGTATGTTGGCCAGTTGTAACAATCCCTTGGCAGTCGACTTGCAGAGGTTCTACTGTGTATATTGATATTTGGCATTTCATCTTTGGTTTACTGGCTGTTTGAACTTAAGTGATTTTCAGTGGAGGTTTTGTCTCCCATTGCTTTATAAAAGCTCCTTATGTCTTAAATGTTTTTGTTTTTCCCAGTTGTCATTTGCCTTTTAATTTGTGTTAATGGCATTTTGTTTTCACATAAGTTGTTAGTAAGATGTATCAGTCTATAACAAGGTTGATTGAATCCATATGTCCTAGACATTGTGCTCTGCCCTGTATGTGCATTATCTCAGTTAATTGTACCCGTTACATAGATCAAGAAGCTAATTCCTAGTGAGGATGATGACTTTCCGAAGGATAAATGCTGGACCTGTGATTTTGAATCTAGAATCATCTTATTCCATAGACCACTCTTCTAAGCTATTTTATTGCTTCACAAATAACAATAATAACTAATATTTATTTGGTTACTGTGTGCCAGATGCTGCATTAAACATTTGAATCCCATCCCATTGATTTATTTAATTATTAACCAGAATTCCATGAATTAGTTCTGTCTATATCTAGATTTATAAATAGCTGAATAAAGATGAATTTTGGTGACTCTGAAGAATTAATGCAGTAGAAGCAGAACTGTAAGCTTTGTGAGTGCAGGGATGGAGTTAATATTACCTCCTCCCACGTGAAGGGCAGATGAAATCCCATGTATACAAGCACTGTCTAAGAAGCATGCCCTAGAAAGATGATGTACTGTTACTTTTTTTTTGTTGTTTGTTTGTTTGTTTTGTCCCCCTGGTAGAGTACCATGGCAGCACAGCTCACAGCAACTTCACACACTTGGGCTCAAGCTATTCTCTTGTCTCAGCCTCCTTAGTAGCTGGGACTACAGGTGCCTGCCACCACCCCTGTTTATTTTTAGAGATGGGATCTTGCTCTTCTCGGGCTGATTTTGAACTCATGAATTCAGGCAATCCTAAGTGCCGGGATTACAGGCATGAGGCACCACTCCTGGCCATGTACTATTACTTTTAAAAGCACTGTTTTGGGGCAGTGCCTGTGGCTCAAGGAGTAAGGTGCTGGCCCCATATACCAGCGGTGGTGGGTTTGAGCCTGGCCCCGGCCAAAACTGGAAAAAAAAAAAGAGTGCTTACTTCAGACTGTTAGCTAAATTTTGCAAATCTTATCCTGAGAAGGAATTATGTGTATGTAATTTTCAAACCAGGAGTATTTGCTTTCTTTATAATTTTTATGGAAATGAGGATTGTCTATAGGCTTTATATGCTAACTCAACAAATTCTCTTTTCTTCCATTTAGCAATCAGTAAGGTATAATGGAGGAATATAACATCTTCGGAAGACTGCGTTTTAAAATCAATGGATTAATTTCAAATATATCTATATGATAATTATAAATATAAATGGGAGAGAGATCAAATTACATTTGGCAAATAAAATGTGGTAGTTCACTGTATTTTTTTTAAGAACCTATTTTTAGGTTTATACCTTGATTCTTGTTAGTAATTTATTGTGTTTTTTTCCTAGTTTAAATTTAAAAATATTTGAAAATTACATATGGAGAATATAAGTATCAGATTTAAATATCTAATTCTTACAGACTTTGGCACCTGAAGTTAAACTTTTTTAGTGTCAAATTAGGTATATAAGTGAATGTTCAATTGCTACATACTGTGTTTCCCTGAAAATAAGACACTGTCTGATATTTATTTTTTCTCAAGAAGACACACTAGGGCTTATTTTCAGGGGATGTCTTACTCTGCACCAAATACATCACTAGGTCTTATTATTGGGGTAGGGCTTATATTTAACAAATGCATAGAAATCCTGCTAGGGCTTATTTTTGGGGTAGGTCTTATTTTCAGGGAAACACAGTATTTACTCTGGTTATCACAAGCAAACCTCATCATTTTTCACACAACTTTAATTTTATCATAATGTTTATCTTAGTTGCCAAAGTAAACACAAGGGTTGTTTTAAAAGGAGATAGGCTTTTATTAGCTTCACTCTATGTTTACCTGACTGTTCAGGCTGCAACTCTCACTTTCTTTCTGCATGTTGTGATTGATGTCCCCTTGGACTTGTTCCAGAGTATCCTGATTATGGTCAGAGCACTTTAAAGATGATTTATTAATTGTGTTTGCAACATGAATAATTAAGTAAAGATTAATCATATACAGTATTATATGTTTGCCAATAAAATCAGCCATTAACAATTTAAAAGAAAGTTGGCCTAAATAGTTTTTTTTAAGTATACAGAAAGGATAAAATGTTAATGTATTTGTAAAATTCTTCTGTATTGACCATTGCTTTATGGCTTTTCAAAGCGTGATTATTAAATGTGTCATAGACATGGTCATGTAAGTACACATGAGTAAGTTCCCCTTTGACATGATTTCAAGACAATATGTTTCATTGGCGCTTACATAAGTGTTTGTGAAAGTATTTCTATGTTTATAACTCACCCTGGGAACAACCCTTACTACAATTCCCCCAGGCCATTATATACATTTAAATTTCAAATTACTGACAGACTCAGATTTCTGTTTAAAAAGTTTTTTAATAGGAGGCCATTATAATCTTTCTGAGTTTTAGGTAAAGGGAATTTATCATATGTTTCATATATACAACGTATTATGCTCCTGCTGTTAGAAAGACTTTGATATATAATTCCCTAAATTTTGTTTGATAGTAGTTATTGTTTCAGGCATTTGAACTACTTTACCAGAGGAGAATAATGCGTAAATATTTATGATACCTGCTCAGAGTTTATATAATCAAAAGAAATGACTCCCTGCTCATAATTTATAGTTTAATAGTAGAAAAAAAATAGGTGCATTGTTTAAAATTTGGTACGTAGGTCATTACAAAAGTTTTAAGATACACAAAAAACAAGAAACATAAAAGCTGCAGGAATGGAAACAAAAGAAGCCCTCTCAGCAACACTGGTAAGCCGAGCAGGGTGAAAACTGATGAGTGGGTCAGAAAGGACGCTGCTGACTGCGTTTCTGGGAAATGGAATAAGGGACCATAACACAGTCTGTCTTGGAACTTGTGTAGTTATCCAAGTATAACATAAACCATCTACTATAATATCTAACTAAGTGTAGAATAGGTATTTGGCCTATATTAAAATATGAAATAAAACATTTGAGCACACTAGAACCGAGGGTCATTTCATGTTTGAAAGTATAAGGTAGCTATGCCAAAACAAGAAGATACAAACCCCGAAAGAAACTGAGATGTTGTCAAATAAAATAAACTTAATAAATTAAAATATATGGTGATTCATTAGTATTCAAGGATTTTGTTTCTAAATCATTACTAAAGGACCATCAGCATAGATACCCTTTGTTTAAACATCATTATTACAAAATATTTTCAGTAAAATTTTTGCATATAGTATTTTATTTAATTGAAAATATTTTACAATAAATTTCTCTATATCAAATTTGTGTTGTGCTGTTGAAGTAGCATGGTGGTTCGAGGGACTAACTGAAATAATAAAAAAGAGCAAATAAAGTTTTAGCAAGAACAAGAAATTTTACTAATGACTTACACAGCAAGCTGGGCTCCATCGTAATGACTGCAGCCTCCATGGAAAATGTAGTTTGGGGTTTATACAAAACTTTGCAGAGTATCAGCTGCTTCTTGGAAATATCCCAGGGTCTTAGTTAACTCTGTTCTCAAAACAATCTACCTGCAATGTCTTGAAAACAACCCATCTGCAAGGTCTAAATCAGCCTTATTCCCATAATAGCCCAGGTCAGCCTGACCCAAACCAATCCAAAATAGCAGAACCATATCTGTCATCTGCCTTGCTCTGATCCAGTTAACTGTCTAACATTACTTTTAAAAATGTTATATTTGTGATAAATGAAGATAAATTATCATTGTATGAATAAAACAACATTATCATTAGCAACATTATTGAACAGTTAACTCCTGTCCACCCCACTTCCAGAAATACAGAATAAGAGGTCCGCACAGGCTCTGTCTCCAACTTTCCTTGTGTATGAAATCAAACAAGGAAGAATAATCAATAACACACATGAATCTTCCTTTTTCGGCCATATATTTTCTGACAACTTTTTAATATGTGTCTGGCTAACTGGAATATGCTAAAATGTACCAATTTTCATAACAAGTAGTAGAACTATGAAATTTCAGAGCAGAGAGCGTTGATATTCCTTTTGTAAGACTATTGAATAAGCAGTTGTAATAAAATGGGAGAAGACTTGTCAGAAGGAGGTGTTGCTTGAGTTTGACTTTGAAGATTCATGGTATTTCTAGAACCTTAAACTGAAGAAAGATAATCCAGAGCCTAATAATTAAACCCAGTCCACTGAGTCCCCTTATTCCTTTAGTAAGAGAACCCCCTTCCACCACCTGTTGCATCCACAAGTTTTAAGACAGATGTAGCTGCTGACCTGGAAAGTACACTTCCCAGCAGTAAAGCCATGTGGCAAAGTCATGGTCATTGGTATATGAATGGAAATGATACATGCAATTTGGGGATCTTGACTATAGTATGATTTGGAACACATTTTCGTGTCTCTTCTTTCTTAGCCCATCTTCCACCTAGCATTTAAGGCACACATCATGAAGGATGGCTGGGCAATAAGAGAAGAATCCTGGTTCTTGGACAGTCTCATAGAGCAGGGCAGGATATCTGTCATGGACCCCCCCAGCTGCCTCTGGACTATTACGTGAGAGATAAATGTCAGCTTGGCTGAAGCCATGATACTTTTGAATGTCTTTGTCAGAGAAACTTAGGATATTCCTTAACTAAAAAGAAGGGCTACCCTATCAGGGGAACAGATTGCATAAGTAAATTCATGGAGGAAGAGTCTGAAGGAACTCTGTGAAGGAACAATGCCATATCATGCGGTGCATAGAAATATGAATAAGTTGGCAGGATAGGCAGGATGTAGATGACAGAGACACTTTAACGCTAAGCTTATTTGTTTGGACTTCCTTTTTATGAATGCTACAAGGAACTGATGGAAAGTGTTGAGCCAAAGAATGGCTAATGAACAATACTTTAGAAAAATTTTCCAGGAAACCGTATCTTGGGTGGAGGTTCACAGATTTAGCAGTAAAGACAGTTATCTGAAGAATAATGGTTGTAATTGCATGAGTGTGATTGGGAAGCAACAGGAGAGATGGATTGGGAAGCATTTAAGGTTGACATTCTCTTACTACTGGAGATGTGGAAAACATCATCAGTTACTGAAAACTATTTGGTAGACATGGTGCTTAACAAAGAAAGTTGTCTGTCTTACTTTAGAAATCAGCTTACCACACCAACCGGATAAACAACTTACTGGTCACGGGAACTGACTTCTCCAAAGACTGAAAAAGATTTTTTTACCCCACACTGGTATATTAACATACTTAAATATATAGATTGAGATGCATTAATACTTACTTCATTTCATTTAATTCAATGTTTGAACTTAATTTAGCATTTAGCATTAAGCAATCTTCAAACTGTGCTTTAAGAACAGTGGCCCTCTGGAAGGTATACTGTAGCCTCCGAAAACATTCCTTTATACAGGGGTTCTTGTTAGCTCCAACCACAGGAAATGTCCCTTCTGGACATGTATTTTCATTGTAATCTGAAGTCACAGGGTTTCTCTTACTTGGGGACATATGATATTTTGTTTATAGAATACAGAGAAAATTAACTTCCTCACTGTCACAATCTATTATGGATGTAGTGATGATTTTAAAAAGGATTTTCCATAGGGCCAAGATATATGACCTTCCAGAATTTCCAGAGCACAGAGGATAAATGTGAATTGCATTTGCGAATAAATTAGACAAACTAATGAAGAACATACTGATATAAAACCAAACAGACCTAATATATCCCTATATTAAAGAAACCATAAAACAGTAATTTTCTATTTTTTTCCCATTTTTATAATTTTTATCACAAACTATTAGGAAGTGCCAGTGTTCTTGTTGCATGGATGACTCATAATGCTGAAGTCAGGGCTTTTAGTGTGCCCGTCACCAGAATACATGTACCAAAGAAAACCTTTTTTTTTGGCCTCAGTCCCTCCTACCCTTTCTTTCTCTTAGTTTTGAACATGCTTTATGCCCCTCTGTGACCGTGTGTAACCCCTTGCATGGCTCCCACATGTTCATCAGAACATGTGGTGTTCGGTTCTCCCCCCCCTTTCCTGAGTTATTTCACTTAGGATATTGTTCTCCAGTGCCATCCTAATTGCTACAAATGACATTTTTTCATACCTCTGATGGCTAAGCAGTGCTCCATGGTATGTGAGGTCAGACAATAAGTTTGGGAACTCATCCTGAAAAGTGCTCCTTAGGTCATTGCTGAATGTCACTATGGTCACCTTTGTGGTACTCCCCCTGGGAAGCTACGCACCCGTGCCGGCACCTAGTCCTCCCTTCAAAGTGAACTTGGAACTCAAAGTGATCATGGCCATCAGAGCTATGGGCACATGAAGACAGACAATTAAGTTTGCAAACTCCCCCTAGGAAAAGGGCTTTGAAGGGTAAACAAGGAATCGTGATACCCAGCAATGAGGTATGCGGCAGTTTTTCGAGGATGAGTTCAAGAACATAATTGTCTGACCTCATATGTATATCACGTTATCCGCTCATCGGTTCATGCACACTTAGGTTGATTCCACATCTTTGCAATTGTGAACTGAGTGTGATAAACATTCAGGTACAGATGTCTTTTTGGTAAAATGACTTCTGTTCCTTTGGATAGATACCTGGCAGTGACATTGCTGAATAGAGTGTGATCAGGCAGAGCAGGTTTCTATGAAAAACCTCTATGCTGCTTTCGTAGAGGTTGTGCAAATTGACAATCCTACCGATGGTGTATAAGCATTCCTTTTTCACAACATCTACTATTTTTTTGTTTTCTAATAATGGTTATTCTGGTAGGGTAAGATGGTAGGATCTCATTATAGTTTTAATTTGCATTTTATGTCTTTTTGATAATTGGAGGTATTGAATATTTTTTATATCTATTGGGCATTTGTCTGTCTTCTTTTGAAAAGAAATATGTTTATCTCTTTTGCCCATTTTTTAATGTTTTTTTTCTTGCTAATTTGGTTCTTTGTAGATTCTAGATATTAGCCCTTGTCAGATTATATAGTTTGTGAATATTTTCTCCCATTCTTTAGGTTGCCTATTTGCTCTGTTAATTATTTCTTTTGCTGTTCAGAAACTTTTAAAATTTAATTCAGTTTTATGTATTTATTTTTGTTGTTGCTGTATTTGCCTTTGGGATATTAGTCATAAATTCTTTGCCTAGATTGATATCTAAAAGAATTTTTCCTGTGGTTTTTTCCAAATTGTCTGTGCTTTCAGGTCTTACATTTAGCTCTTTAATCTATCTTGAGTTAATTTTTTGTTTACGATAAGATATGGAGATACTGTTTTATTCTTCTGCCTGAGGCTGTTGAATTTTCTCAGGATCATTTATTGAACAGGGCATCTTTTGCCCCATATGTGTTTTTGTCTGCTTTGCTGTGAATCAATTGGGAGTAGCTACATGGTTTTATTTCTAGGTTTTCTACTGTGTTCTGTTTGTCTGTGTTTGTACTTTTATAGCAGGACAAGGCTGTTCTGATTACAATATCTTTTTAGTGTAATTTGAAGTCAGGTAATTTGACACAGATTTGATGGGGGGGGTTGTTTGTCTCGTTGTTGTTGTTTATTTGTTTTCACTTAACATTACTTTGGTTATTAGGACTCCTTTTTATTCCATATGAAGTTTAGGATTATTTTTTCTAGATTTATAAAATTGGTATTTTGATGGAGATTGCACTGATTGTGTAGATCACTTTTGGAAGTATGGCACGTTTTAAAAAGTCAATTCTTCCAGTGCCGGCACATGGCATATTTTTCCATTTGTTTGCATCAGCTGTGCTTTCATTCATCAGTGTTCTGTGGTTTTTCTTGTAGGGATCTTTTACCTACTTAGGTAAGCATTTTCCCAGGTATTCTAATTTCTTTACAGCTATTGTAAATAGTATTGCATTCTTGATTTGACTCTTACTAGAATACAAAAACACTACTGTTTTTTGTACATTGATTTTGTAGCCTGAGACTTTACTGCATTTATTTATTAATTCCAAGAGTCTTTTGTGGAGTCTTTAGAATTTTCTAGATACAAGATCATATCATCAGCAAACAGGAATATTGACTTCCTCTTTCTTAATTTGCATCCCCTTTTTAAAATAGTTCTTGCCTGGTTGCTCTGGCTAGGACTTCCAGTATCACGCTGAATAGAAGTGATGATGTGGGCACCATGGTCCTGTTTCAGTTCTTAGAAAGAATGCTTCCAGTTTTCCCCATTCGGTATGATGTTAACTGTGGATTTATCATATATAACTTTTATTACTTTGAGGCATAGTCCTTCTGTGCCTAGTTGGTTGATTTTTATCTTGAAGGGGTTCTCGATTTTATCAAATGCCAATGCCTTTTCTGCATCTATTGAGATGATAATATGGTATTTGTTTTTACTTATGTTTATGTGATGAATTAATCACTACATAATGATAAAGGAATCAACTCAACAAGAAGATGTAAGAATCCTAAATATTTACCTAACACAGAAGCTCCCAGATTCGTGAAACCAATTCTACTAGAGCTAAGAAAAGAAATAAGCAGCAATGTCACAACAGCCAGGGATTTTGACACTCCCCTGACAGAACTCGACAGAGCAGCGAGGCAGCAGATCAACAGAGAAACACTGGACTTAAATGGGACTCTAGAGCAAATGGACTTAGCAGACATGTACAGAACATGATATCCCAAGACTGAGAATATACACTGTTCTCAGCAACACAATGGACATTTTCCAAGATAGATCATATATTTTACCAGATACAAGTCTCAGCAAATTTAGAAAAAGCAAAATCATACTATGTATCTTCTACCACAGTGGAATAAAACTAGAAATCAAGGGGAACCCTCAAAACTATACAATCATATGGAAATAAACAACCTGAAGGATCCTTGGGTTATTGGAGAAATCAAGTTAGACGTCAAAAGAATGTTTGAATTGAATAGCAAAGGTGGCACAAGCTTCCAAAATCTATGATACATAAAAAGCGGTGCTAAGGCAAAAGTTTATAGTCTTACATGCTTGCGTAAAAAAGAAAGATCACAAATTAACAACCTAATGAAACACTTCTAGGAACCTACGAAAAGAAGGGAAAAAAAAAAAACAACCCAAAGCTAGTAGAAGGAGAGAACAAAGCTCAGCAGAAATAAGTGAAATGAAACCAAACAATCAACACAAAGGGTCAACAAAACCAAAAGTCGGTTCTTTAAAAAGATAAGCAAAATTAATACACCAGTAGCTACACTAACCAGAAATAGAAGAGGATGGACTCAAATAAGTTCAATCAGAAATGAAAAAAGAGACATCACAACTATACAGTCTCCACAGCAACTGTGAAAACGTCTATGCACACAAACTAGGAAACGTGAGGAAATGGATAAATTCTTAGAAACGTATAATCTCTGAAGCCTGAATCAGGAAGAAATAGAAATTCCAAACAGACCAAAAACAATAACAAGATTGAAGCAGTAATAATAATAATAATAAAAATCTCCCATTAAAAAGAAAAAAAAACAGCTCAGACAACAGATTCATAGCCAAATTCTACCAGATCTACACAGAAGAACTGGCACCCATTCTATTGAAACTGTTCTATAACACTGAGAAAGAGGGAACCTCTCTCATCATTCTGTGATGCCATTAGCACTTTGATACCAAATCCAGGGAAGAATGCAACAAAAAACGAAAACTACTGACCAATATCTCTTATGAACCTGGATTCAAAATTCCTCAAAACATAAGCAAACCAAATTCAACAGCACATAAAAAAATAATCCACCATGATCAAGTAGTTTTCACCCAGGGATTCAAGGAGGGTTCAATGTATGCAAGTCAATTCATTAAAGTTTATTTTTGGGTAAGCAATAAATGGCATCATAAAAATCATAGAAACTATTAAAGACAATGTTTTATTTATTCTTAATTACTATATGGACAAATATAGGAGATGAAAAATCTCAATATCCTTACACTTTTGGAGTCCTTCATATAAGCTATTTAGAACATACATCAATAACTTCTATAGCAGGAAAACAAACCCGTCATAGAGATGAAAATTTACCATTACAGATTACCATTAGACCCTGGTTATAGACCTCTACCTTTTATCTCAACCTCTAAATATAGGAAAGATAATTTAGTTTAAAGATTACCATTAGACGCTGGTTACAGACCTCTACAGATTACCATTAGACAATGTTTATAGACTTCTCCCATTTATCTCCACCTTAATCTGCTAAGTGCCAAGCACTGTGTTCAGTCCCAGAGTACCTGGGACTCCAGTACCAAACAAAATAGACCCAGTACTTTCCCTCAAGGAGGCTATAATGTTGTTTCAGAAACAGACTAATAGGTAATTACAATACAATGTGACAATGAGTCCATATGGTGTAATAGTTCCTGGTGCATTTGGAATGCCTAATTAAAATGAATACTAGAGACAGGCACAAACAACAAAGAAACAACTTTTACCTTTTTTCCTTAGCCAAGAAAGATGCACAGATAAGCAACTTGAAATGAGAAAACATTAGAAAGAGTTAAAAAATTAACCTTCAAAATTTGGAGGTTATTTAAAATTCAATGCAATATACAGTTTCAAGAAAGCCAATATTGTGCACTGTCATGATACCTAGCACATAGCAGATACTCAGTAATTATTAATACTATGTAAATGAAGTAATAAATGGGTCTTTTCTACGAGAGAAAGGAAATACAGTAGAACCTCTTGATGTGACCATCCAAGGGACTGTCACAAACTGATCAACATAAGGAACTAGGCCTCTTGTACTGATATGTGTCCGTACGTGTGGTGTGTGTTTAGTCTATGAAAATTGGGTCAGCTGAGGAAGGTGGTCAACTATGGAGGTTTTACTGTATTAAGTAGGTTTCATCCACTTGACTCTTCCCCTTTCTTGGGAAGTGGTCCTACTAGCTACATGGTAACTAAAGTCTAAAACTAAAGCATCATATTTAACTTCCCTCTTTCCCTCTCTCCTACATCCAGTCCATCTGCTCGTCTCATACTTTCTGTGTCTAAATCCCTCTCAGAATTTCTTTTTTTTTTCCCTCTCAGAATTTCATCACGTTTGCTACCACCACTCCCGCTCACGAGTCTCCGCCTCCTTTAGTTGGATGACTGCAGTCTGCTCCTCTTTGTCTTCTCATCTCCACTTCTCTGACCTCTCCTTTATTGTTCACATACAGGACTTACAAAAATACAAAGCATCTTCATACCTCTCCCCATTTTCCATCTCTTCCCTAGAATATTGGAGTGTTTTCCCATTGTCTTTAAAATCTAAACTCATTACAATCAGTTACGTGCTCTGAATGACCTTGCGTCATCTTGAAACAAATTGTGTGATTCATTCATTCCTTTAAAAAATATTTATTCCTTGCCTTCCCACTGCCATAAAGTGGTATAGATGATGCAGAAAGACTGTTGAACAAGACGCAAGGAACTTACTTCTAAATGTGTGGGATAGAACATGTAATAATTAGGGGGAAAGGCACAGTCATATGCATCAGGCAGGGAAGTGACAGTGCATTAGCACATGGGGCTTTAGATGGAGTCATGAAAGTCCTCCCTGGTAACGTTTAAACTGAGTGTGAATGACAAGGAGATGGTCTCACAGAAATCAGGCCAAAGAGAATTCTAGGCAGAGAGAACAGCTAATACAACATTCCTAAACTGGAACTGGGATTGACCTTTCCTAGAGACAGAAAGAAAGCTAATGCATGAGGAGTATTATCAGAATAGGGGGAGAGTAGTTGGTACACAAGAGTCAGACATAACCCTTTTAAGTCAGAGATTTTTAACTTTACAGTCTGTTCAAGTACAGAAAACAAAGATATATGAAACTGTAATAGAGCAATTATTTGGCTAACTGTGATAGTCATTAGTTCTGTTCACCAAATATTAATATTTCTAGTGCTCTGCCTTCTGGGAACTTGGTAAAATTGCACTGCACAGCTATAATTGAGTGAGACTGTGAAATCAGTTCTTGCCAGAAAGTTTTGATTAAAAGTGACACATGTAACTTCAGAGCCAGAGAACTTTTTTTCCCTTCTGTCATAGCAGCTGACAATTTGGTAGGCTGTCCTGTCAGCCTGGGTCCTGGAATGAGGAGACAGTGTACGTGGAGCCCGATGATGGACATATAGCATGAATGAAAAATCAAAGCTTGGTTGAGATGTCAGAGCATGTGTTACTGTATATAATCTAATTTGTTCCTACTGATAGGATACCAAGGCTTTTGTAAGTATAGTAAATTCTTACCACCAACACACTCCTATGTCTGTTTAAAAATAAGGAACCACAAAACAACATTGGTTGAAGGTTTAATACCACTACCATGAAGTTAATATTGGCACCTTTACTATAATCGGAGTAGGGGTGATAATAAACCATTGCTTAGCAACATTGTTATAAACTTACGAGTATGTTACCTGTTTCCAAATGTTACATCTTGTAAGTTTTCTTTTCTCTCAGTGTGATTGTATAATACAGATTTATACATTGTAGATTATAGGTTGTATAAGATAGAAACTGCCAGAAAAGAATAAATTATTTGATTTTACAAAAAAAAATATATGACAATCATGTTTAACAAGGAAAATATATAGCATCTTTAACTTTTTGATACTTGGGCAAATTAGGAGTAAATTTTATCATTCACAGAGCTATATAACAAATGCTCTTTTATAAGCTAGTTTGCTAATCAGACAAATGGAGTCAAGCTTCTGTCCAGAAGGTTAAGAGAGAGAACACTCAGATTTGACATCACTTCAACCCCCTAATGACTTCACTTTCCATTTGACTGGCTCATTGTCTGGCTCAGTTATTCATTGAACTAAAGAATATACTAACTGGAGACTGTAGTCTTCATTTCCACTAAGTACGCAGAAATTAACTACAATGCAGATGATCTAGAATCTAGTTTCTAGATGATTTAGAAACTTCTAAATTGATTAAATTTTAGACACAGAATTTTTGAGATGGAATAGAATAAGACAGCATTTTCTGTTCATTTACTAAATAACATATGATATCTATGAGTCCATTTGTATTGCTATAATAAAATACCACAAAATGAGTAATTTATCAACTAGAGAGATTGATTTCTCACAATTCTCGAGACTTGGAAGTCCAAGATCAAGGCCCAGCCTTAAGTATCTGGTAGGGACCTTCTTTCTACATGCTCACCTGGCAGAAAGAACAAACATAGAAGGCAAAAGAGGGGAAGGGAGCCTGAAGTAGTTCCCTCAGTCCCTTTATAAGCCACTAATTCATTCGTAAAGGTCTAGTCCTGATGACTTCATTACTTCCACCTCTCAATACCACCGCAGTGGGGATTAATTTTTTTGGGTTTTTGGAGACAGAGTCTCACTTTGTCACCCTCAGTAGAGTGCTGTGGCATTATAGCTCACAGCAGCCTCAAGCTTAAGTGATCCCCTTGCCTCAGCCTCCTGAGTAGCTGGAACTACAGGCACCCACCACAATGTCTGGCTGTTTTGTTGTTGTTTTTTAGAGACAAGGTCTCACTCTGGCTCAGTCTGGTCTGGAACTCATGAGCTCAAGCAATCCACCTGCCTCAGCCTCCCAGAGTGCTAGGATTACAGATGTGAACCTCCATGCCTGGCCTGGGAATTAAGTTTTAACAAGAATTTCAGAGGGGACACTGGCATGTATGAGAGACTTTATTCACAGTTGGTGTCTATACCCTCTGTCTATCTCCACATGATTTACCTATATATCCCCTTTCCTGGAGGAGTGACTTTCATGAACTATTTATTTAGTGTGGTGTTTACCTATTCTACATTAATGGTATCTATAAGAAATTATGATGTTTCAAGCTAATGTTTGCAAAGAATATTCCATTTATTATCTCCTTTATCTTATGAATTACAAAATAAATCATATTCCACGCAAAAGACATCTTGCTATACTGTTATAGTCCTAATAATATCAAGCAAAGAGAGAGGAGACCTGGGTTCGGGTTTCCACTGTTACATTTATTAAACTGCACGACTTTTTAACCTCTCTCCAATCTGTCTTCTTTCCATGTCCCTGTCACTGCCTTGTTTAAGCCCTTCTTACGTAGTTTCCTTCCAGACTGGCTCCGAACTGGCTGCCACAGTGATCCTTCTATGATGTTCATCATCGACAAGTCCTTTAATGAGTCCCTGCAGTTTTCTTCTTTTCAAGATAAAGTTCAAACCCCTTAGCTTAGTACACACAGCCTCAGCCTTTCATGAGCTGTGCCTTGTCTCTCTCTCTCTCTCTCTAGTCCTAAGCTTGTAAAGGGGCAGGCTGTTGTCAGAGTCTAGCATATGTGTTTTGGTCTGGTTTGCACTGTGTTTTTTTTTAAATTTGGGACCATCATTAATTTAAAAATTGAGAGATTTCTGGCTTCTCTTGAAATTAGAAGGTTCTTCCTTCACATGGTGGCTATCCTGACCAGGACGTTCAGTCTATCTCCTTTTTCTAACTGGTGGCTATTTGCTTTTGCATCCCCCTCTGGCCTCATGTCCAGCCACTTTTTAAGGTTCTTTGTTTATAGCGCTGAAAACCAAGTTCATGTGCCTCCAGTGATTTCTGATTGCCTGCAATGCCCTCCTGCCTTTCCCTTTCTTTATCTCACTCGCCTGTTCACCTTTTCCACATGTAGTGCAAGTGTTGTGTTCTTGAGAACACTCGTGCAGCCGGCCTCTCCGGTCTCGCCTTACTCCCCCACAGCACCTGTCACATGCACAGTACAGGACTTGCTGATTATTCGTCTGTTTCCTCCACTTGGTTATAGGCTCCCTGAGTGCAGAGACTATGTATATAATTTTGGGGGGTCATCGTTTGGGCTGTAGCCAGTGGGCTACCTGCCACTTTGTAAAAGTACACGGTGGCTGGTAGTCTGTTGGGTAGAGCCCAAATTATGCCTTAAAGAGCGAGCCACTGTAGGCCTCAGTATCATCATCTGTAAAATTAAGAGAATAGATTAGATCATCTCCCAGGTCTCTTCTTACTCGAAAATCTGCTCCCAAACCAGCCATTTTTTGGAATCTGGGATCAGAGGCTGCTTTCAGCAGATTTTTTCCAAAATTTAGATGCATACTAAACAAGACTTAGGACCTGTCATAGAACTACTGAAAAAACGTGATGTCCTAAAGTGACAAGTAGCAAAAGTATTCCCTTCCTAATGGGACTATCTGCTTTTGATTATTCACCTCCACAGAAAAGGTGACTGCTTGCCAGGTCATTGTCCAAAGTCAGCAGAAGGCTCTTTCAGTAGGTCTGTGAGGGCGTTAACACCAAAGGAAATATTGTTGGTACTGGGGACGTTTGTTTACCCTGAATATCAACTTATTTGGCATCATAGGGAGGAGAAAGAAAAGATGAGGAAATATGCCACAGAGAAGTAGAATCAATTTCAGATACTAGATTGGCGTTAGCTACATTGTAAGAGCCAAATAGACAATGGATGCCTCCTGTGGCAAATGGTTTGGGGAAAGGTGATTGGCAAAGTTAGTTGGCTTAACAAGGAGTGTCTTAGAATGATTTACCTGGAAATTCCATCTGTAGGACTCTGTCCTAAAGAAACACCATGAATAGACACAATAGCAAAAAAAATGGGAGCAATTTAAATGCCCAACCTTAGGAACTTGGTAAAGTCAATACTTTTAAAACAGTATTTTTCAGAGGATAGGATTCCACAGAAATGTGTTGAACTCTCAGAAAAACCCCAAGCCCTGCATCACCACTTTAACAAGAGTAGTTTCACTTTCAGGTGTTAGGGTCCCTGTGAGACTTAATTTAGAAGAAAAAAATATTCTGCTCATACAAATAAAATGTTGAAAATCACTGGCTTTCATAAATTCTCGTAATGCCTATGACAGTATATATGTAGAAACATGTATGTTAACAGCTCAGATTACCAGTGGGTAACTGCATTCTTAGTGGGTTTTAAAACCCACATTGTATTTTCCACATTGTCTGCAAAGAACATGTAATTACCTCTGTAACCAGACAGAAATGGTTTTTAAAACAAAGAAGAATTGACAGCAATCGTCTATGAACTACTGAAAAATTTTCAACTTACTATTTTTGGCATTCAAATCATAGGGCTGTAAACCTGCTATTGTTATGAAGTTAAATATCATTTGTTGTAAAGAGCAATAAATATACAGTCCAACTCCCTCATTTTACATCGAAAGAAACTGTGATCCAGAATGTTGCACCGTGTTGGAGCTAGATCCCGAAAGTTATGGTCTTCTGATTCTATTGCTTCTTCTGCAATCTACAAAATGGACATTCATAATTCTCATTTCTCCCACTTATATCTCCCTAGTTAACGCAATCATCATTATGGTGTTTTTTTTCCCGTGAGTAAAAACTAATTCTTTTTGAAGTGCTAGTACTCAGAATTTCTCTATTTAGAAAAATTGGCACGAAGTAACACATGAAAATGGGTCTTAAAACTGTCAGATGACTCATTGTTCTGATTTATACAATTAGTTTTATAGTCGACTTCATTCTGCTAATTTATTAAATATGTATGTTCACTTAAGTTTATAGTTTGGAATTGTACTGAATTGCCTCCAGATAGTCTCACAGTTTGCCCTCCTCACTTTTGGCATCTAATAGGAAGACATTAGATACATGTTCCGTCTGCCCCACCTTCCCTCCCAGACGTGAATGTACTTGGGATGCACTTGACCTTCCCTCCCAGACATGAATGTATTTGGGAAGCACTTGGTCTCCTATTTCAGGACCTTAACTAGTCCCTGAGTTATCTTGCTATCATCATACTGACACCCTCCCTCAGCCCCCACGCAAACGTAGCAGCTTCTTGGAATGCTTTGCACATGTGTGTATATGTCAAGACTTTCCCACGGTTCTTTTCCATCTTAACATTGAGAGGTAGGAATTGGATATTCAGTCGACTTGGAGAATCTGAAGAAATAGTGTGAGGTCACATATTTAAAATAAAGGAAAATGAGAAGATTCAGTAGTATCAATCACTTGCCTAAAACCCTGTATCAATTCCCAGCAAAAATATAAAAGGCAGTGAATAAGCCCAAAGGAAAGGTAATCAAAACAAATATACGGGGGTTTTCATTTAAGGTGCAGTTCATTATTGATGATCCTATTTGTGAAAAGACCTATAAAAAGAGGGACTTTTCATTCGGTGTTTAATTGCTGTATTAAAAAGAGATAGCAGTCCACTCATTAACACGTTAGATGCATAACCAGCATTACCATGTCACATAATGCCTTACTAACCAGCGTTCCCGTGTCACATAATGCCTTACTAACCAGCGTTCCCGTGTCACATAATGCCTTACTAACCAGCGTTCCCGTGTTACATAATGCCTTACTAACCAGCGTTACCGTGTCACATAATGCCTTACTAACCAGCGTTATCGTGTCACATAATGCCTTACTAACCAGCGTTATCATGTCACATAATGTCTTATTAACAGCATTCCCGTGTTACATAATGCCTTATTAACCAGCGTCACCATGTTACATAATGCCTTACTAACCAGCATTCCTGTATTAGATGATGCCTTACTAACCAGCGTTACTGTGTTACATAATGCCTTACTAACCAGCGTTACCGTGTTACATAATGCCTTACTAACCAGCATTACCATGTCACATAATGCCTTACTAACCAGCATCACCACATTACATAATGCCTTACTAACCAGCATTATCATGTTACATAATGCCTTACTAACCAGCGCTGCCATGTTATATGCCTTACTAACCAGCGTTCCTGTGTTATATAATGCCTTACTAACCAGCATTACCATGTTACATAATGCCTTACTAAGCAGCATTCCCATGTTACATAATGCCTTACTAACCAGTGTTCCTGTGTTATATAATGCTTTACTAACCAGCGTTACCATGTTATATAATACCTTACTAACCAGCGTTACCGTGTTACATAATGCCTTACTAACCAGTGTTCCTGTGTTATATAATGCCTTAATTCAAAGCCTAAGGAATATTTTTAACCTTTTCCTCTAAGACAATGTAATATACTTAAAATGCAAAAATTTAAGGCTTGTAGCTTATAGAGTACACTCTGCTTAAAAGAATTGTAATTTTAGTCCAGGTGTGGTGGTTCATCATGTCCTGGTACTCTGGAAGGCTGAGGTGGGAGGATTGCTTGAGGCCAGGACTTTAAACCAGCGTGAGCAAAAACAAGACCCCATCTCTACAAAAAACAGAAAACTTAGCTGAGTGTGGTGGTGTTCACATTGAGTTCCAGCTACTTGAGATGCTGAGGCAAGGGATGGCCTACGCCCAGAACTCAAGCTGTGGTGAGGCCACTACCCTCCAGCCTGGGACACAGAATGAAACCCTGTTTAAACAAAAAAAAAAAAAAAGAAAAGAAAGTTATAATTTCAACTGGAATCATTTATGCAGTTGTTTTCACGAAAATAATTCCTTTGAATATCACATATAGGAGATTTAGAATGAATTTTTCAATATTTTAGAATGTCAGTTTTGCAGCCTCATCTGATGTAGTCATTCTAATTGTTTTAAGCATTTGGGCTGTTCATTTACCCTGGGAATTAAGCCCAGAAGCTTATGAATGTCAAAATGGAATTAGAATTATAAACAATCCATTTTAAAATGTATGTGTGCATGCAAATATATTTCCTCATGATTAAACCTTCAACATAATATATCAAAGTGTTTCCACAAAGCATTCACATTTAGGAATGACTGTGGCACTAACTAAAAATTTCAGTATTAAAATATTCTTGTGATGCCTCTTAAATATTTTAAGTTCAATATGTATAGTACATGCTTTTAGAATAGTAGCACTACCTGATCATTTTCCAGATAATATTTAGGAATAATGTTTTATGTATACACTAGGCTATGCAGTTTTCAAAGCATAGACACATGACTTCATTTATACTCTACCCAAACTTCCATGAGAGAGGAAAATGGAGAAGATTATTCAAAAATGAGGATAGTGATGTTAATGACATAGTCAAATTTTATGGCTGTTATTTGATAGAGAAGGCCTAGAATGTGCTGCTGCTTGTCCATGATTATTTTGGCAAGTCTTTTACCTTTATAAGTTAATATGTGTGCCCTAGAATTTCTTACAGCCTAGTAAAAACAAAAAATGCCAAGTATTTTCCATTAATACCTAAATAAATGTGTACAAAGATTATATGTAAATTGTTGAGTGGCAATCTCTGGTGTAGAGGAGTCTACTCCAGTGTCAATTCAAAAAAAGGGAATTTTGTCTTTATCTGAAATACAATGCAAATACACTTATACATGTATATGACTTGCAAAGTTAAAAATAGTTTTTAAAAACTTTAAGGACTGTACAGGTAAACTCTAGGAGTTGCTGAATTATACCAAGAAGGAGTAGCAATGGATAGAAAAGTAAAGGGGAGAGTCATCGATGCTTTGTGAGGAAAAACATGTCACTATACCATCTGTGTAATATTTATATTGCTTGTTTTGACCGACTGGTTGGCAGAACAAAGAAATAAAAAGTAGGCATTTTTTCAGAATCAGTCTAATTTGTTCATAGTTTTGGGAAATACTCAGTAAAGAGAAATTGGCCGTTGTTCTATATTGTGCAACAAATTAATATCAATGGGGGGTTGTTTATTTCATTACGACAGCATTGGTAAATTAAAAGTAATAATTCAGTTGTTGAAAACCGTGAGCATTTCCTTGTAATTCTGAGTCGTATACTCTGTTCTGACCCCCTCAGTAATTCCTCTGGGCTTTGTTCAGGGGGCGGGGGCGTGGCTTGTGATTCCTTCCACCGTCACTCCACCCTTCTGGAATGTAACAACTGATTTTCAAAAGCTAAAAACATGACTTTTCACAGGAGCTTGTTATTTCTTTTTTCAAGTTCGTTTGAATCAGAAGTAGGATTAGTCTAAGATACCTACTGCCCTTGGCATGTGCTCCTTTAGAAAATCCAGACGATCCACCCCTAATTCCGAGTTCGTAAGATAATCGACACAGCTGGGTGGGGCTCCTGAGCCAGAATAATTTGGCACAGCACTTCTTCAACTGACATGTAAATGTGACTCTGGGGACCAGTGAGTCGAATCGGTCTGTCTGTGTGAGTTTTAGTTTCCTTTCTCAATTAATCAACTTTGTGTCTGAAATGTCTCAGGAAGCTCCCTGCTACAGCTCCTCTCACATTCTGTCTGGCAGCCTGTCACCTTTATTCTATGCCCAAAGCAGCCAATAGTGGTTCTCACCCTTGCTTGGTGGCTCTCTGATGTGATTTTCTAAGTGTGCTTTTTATAATACAGGGAGCCTCTTACATCCATGATAACAATAATAGTGATGGCAGCAATAAGAGCAACTACCATTTCCTTAGCACCTACTGTTCCGTAGCAGTAACAAACAGTGAGATTCAATGAATACATATTACTACCAAAGTCAGGTCACAGCACTGAGGTTTCTTCCTAACTTAGGTGCTTGCTATAAATTACAGATGGTTGCGGTAACTCAGATATGAGTTAAGTTACTGAAGGGTACTTGCTATTACTTTTCCTGGTACTGTCCTATCTTTCTATATACTAGTCTGATTATCCACCTATTACATAGCTGTTCTATCCTAGAAACAGTTCTGAAAAACTAGGTACCACTGATCTCTCTTCTTTAATAACTAGAATAGTGTCAACACCTAGACACTGGTTTGGAAAAGTGATCACAAGCTCTATTACCTACCAGCTATTTTGACCTTTGGTAAATTATTTCACATCACTAAACTTCATTATTCTCCTTTGTTAAAGGAACATAGTAGAATGTCTTAGTTGATAGTTTTTGTTTGCTTTGTTTTAGTATTAAATGAGACAATTAGTACAAAACTCGTAAGATAATGCATTTCTCATAGTAATAAATGTTTACCTTTATTGTTAATGTTATTTAATTTGGAAAGTAACTCTTATGTTTTTAATTAACTTTTTTTATCTCAGATACACATATGGGTACGTACAATTAGGTTACACTGTTTGTGTTTGTTAGATAAAGTCCAAGTTGGTGCTGGGCCCGCAACCCAGGTGTGCCATGTACCCCTACACAGAGCCCATTAGGTGAGGGTTACCATGCCCCTTGCCCCCATCCCCTCCTCCCTACTTGAGTGTCATTGTGTTTTTGTCCCCTGTGGCTATATGATTGTTCAACTACTAGTTTCATATTTAGATGAAGTACATTGGATACTTGTAGGAGGATGTTCTCCAAATCTCTCCAGGTAAATACAAGAGATGTGAAGTCTCCATCTTTCTTTACGACTGAATAGTGTTGCATGACACATACCACAGTTTATTTATCCATTTGTGAGTGACAGGCACCTGGGTTGTTTCTTCATCTTTGCAATTGTGAATCAAGCTGCTATACACATTTCAGTGTAATTGTCCTTATGGTAAAATGATTTATTATTCTTCTGGGTAGATACCTAGTAATGGGATTGTGGAATCAAATGGAAGGTCTATTTTTGGCTCTTTGAGGATTCTCAATACTTCTTTCCAAAAAGGCTATGTTAGTTTGCAGTCCCACCAGCAGTATATAAGTGTTCCCTTCTCTCCACACCCTTGCCAGCATCTGCAGCTTTGGGACTTTGCGATGTGAGCGGTTCTTACTGGGGTGAGGTAACATCTCAAGGTGTTTTTGATTTGCATTCCTCTGATAATTAGGAATGATGAACATTTTTTCATGTGTTTGTTAGCCATTCCTCTGTCTTCTTGGAAGAAAGTTCTGTTCATGTCTCTTGGCCAGTGATCAATGGGGTTGTTTGCTCTTTTCTTGTTGTTTAGTTTGAGTTCTCTGAAGATTCTGGTTATTAGAGCTTTGTCAGATTTCTAACATGCAAAATTTTCTCCCATTATGAAAGCTGTCTGTTTGCCTTTGCTGTTGTGCCTTTAGCCGTACAGAAGCTTTTTAGCTTGATCAGATCCTATTTGTTGATTTTTGGTGTTGCTGCAATTGCCAGAGAGGGTCTTCATAAAATCTTTTCCCTGGCTGATATTATGAAGAGTTTCTCCCACACTTTCTTCTAGAATTGTTATTGTTTATATCTTAGATGTAAATCATTTTTCCAACATGAGTCAATTTTTATAAGTGGTAAGAGTTGTGGGTTCAGTTTCAGCCTTTTACATGTGGCTAACCAATTCCCCCAGCACCATT
The DNA here is from genome assembly GCA_963574575.1 of Galagoides demidoff. NCBI lineage: Eukaryota > Metazoa > Chordata > Mammalia > Primates > Galagidae > Galagoides > Galagoides demidoff. The sequence goes on from CAUYQV010107132.1 coordinate 29,978, forward strand.
TGTTACGTAGGGATTCTTTTCCACAGTGTATGCTTTTGTTTGGTTTATCTAAAATCAGATAGCATTATTGGCTTGTTTTATCCCTAGGTTCTCTATTCTGTTCTGTAGATCTGTGTCTCTACCAGTACCAGGCTGTTTTGATCATTGTAAACTTGTAATATGAACCTGAAGTCTGGTAATGTGATTACCTGCAGATTTGTTTTTATTTCTTATAATTGTATTGGTTATTAATGTTTTTTCTTTTTTTATATGAAATAAATAATTTTTCAAGTTATTCAAAGTATGACATTGGTACTTTAGTGGGGATTGCATTAAATCTGTAAATTGCTTTGGGAAAGCTTCACACACAAAAAAGTCCTAGACAAGAGGGTTTCACATCAAAATTCTACCAAACCCTCAAAGAAGAGCTTGCGTCTATCTTGCAGAACCTATTCCAAAACATGGAGAAGGAAGGAACTCTCGCAATTCCTTTTATGAAACAAATATCACCCCAATACCAGAACCAGGAAAGGATCCAACCAGAAAACTAAAGACCAATATTATTAATGAATATTGATGCAAAAATACTCAACCAAATCCTGGCAAATACAATAAAGGTAGAAATTTTAAAAATTATACATCACGATCAAGTAGGCTTCATCTCAGGGATGCAAGGCTGGTTCAGCCTATGCAAATCTATAAATGTAATTCACCACATAAATAGAAGCAAAAGCAAGACCATAGAATCCTCTCAATAGATGCAAACAAGAATTTGACAAAATTCAACATCTTTTTCTAAAAATAACTGTTTTTTTAATTTGTAGTTGTACGGCATACTGACCTAACACACTTGGAGCTCTATAAAAATTTATTATTTTTTTTATTTCAAAGGGGTACACATATTTTTGGTTACATGGATTGTTTTTATGATGCTTGAGCCGTGGTTATAAGTGTTCCCATCATATAGTTGTTAGTAGGTTTTCACCTACTCCCTCCTTTCTTCCCCCAAATTTGATTTCCATTAACTTTTACTTCCGTCTAAGCCCATGTGTGCTATTCATGTAGTTCCAACTTAACAATGACTATATGTAGTGTTTGTTTTTGAATTCTTTAGATACTTCATTTAGGATAATGGCCTCTAGTTTTATCCGAATCGTTGCAAAAGGCATTATGTCATCCTTCCTCATGACTGAGTAGTACTCATAACACATAGTATCCCGTCATTTCATCACACATACACACACACCATGGAACACTACTCAGCTATAAACATTTATTAATGTAGATCATGAACGTTGGTGTCAGTTTCCTTTTCATTCTTACCTAGACTACAGATGTATATTATTATATAGTTTATCTTGAAACTTTTAGTAAAAACTTCCTCAAAATTTCTTAATTGATAATAAAAATGAAATTAAGAACAAAATTCACTATCTGGATCTTTGACTATGTGAAAATGTATTTTCCCATTGTTATTTAAATCAGATGACAAAAGAAGGATTACCAAGCATCATTATTCTAGTAACATCAACCATCTTCTTGACTTCTGAATGCCAAAGAACTAAGTATAGCTTCCATGTCACTGGGAAGCCTGAGGAAGAAAAGATCAGCTAGAGAGCCGTGTGTCAATCAAGGTTCTCCAGATACACAGAACAAATAAGGCGTGACTGTGTGCGTCTGGGTAAACATTTACAAAAGTGATTCATTCTAAGGAATTTGTGGCCATGAATGTAGAGCTAGGAAGTCTGAAATATTTATGGTAAAACAGGCTGTCAAGAACTCAGGCAGAATTTAATGCTGCAGTCTAGAAGCAGAGTTTCTCCTCTTGGAAACCTCAGTTTTTGCTCTTAAGGCTCACTTATATTTTTGAGGGTGACTCAAAGTCAGCTGATTGTAGATGTTAACCGTGTCCACAGAATAACTTCACAGAAACACCTAGGCTGGTGTTTGACTAAATAACTGAGTACTTTTATACTTAGTCAGTTGACAAATAAAACTCACCTTTCTAAGCTGGGAGCAGAAAGTACTGGAGAAGATTAAGACAAGGAGTCTTGAGAGAGGTGGCCAGTGGAGGGTCACTGCAGTAATGTAGGTTACTGAAGGTGAGCACCCACATGAAAATAGTTGAGCGCTATGGGACAAATCCAAACAACATGAAATGGTAGAGGTGACAGGATTTGGGTCCCCAGTTGTATAAGTAACATAATCAACAGTAATAATAAAGTCACTGACCGTCAGTGTTCAAGGCTGGCCTATGAAGGATTTCAGCTTGTATATGTTGTATATCCAGGATTTAAGATGCATGCTGTTAGGAAGTGAGGATTTTTGATGACTCTTTTCCACCCCATTGTCCTCTTTCCCTCACCCTTTTGCGGTCTAGTCAACATATTCTTAGGTAGGAAACTGAAAAATAAGGGCATAAATATTGAAAGGATTTGTTAATATTTGGCATTCTGCCCATTCTTAAGCAATAATGAATGCTGTCAAGGATGTAGAGAAAGGGAAACGTTCATACATTGTTTGTGGGAATGTAAATTAGTACAACCCCGGTGGAGAACAGTATGGAGGTTTCTCTAAAAAGTAAAAATAGAACTAGTATATGACCCAGCAATCCCACTACTGGGTAGATATCCAAAAAATGAGAATTCAATATATTGAAAAGATACCTACACTGCCATGTTTATCGTAGACTATTTATAATAGCCAAGATAGGGAATGAACCTAAATGTCCATCAATAAATGAGTGGATTAAGAAATGCAAGAAGAAATTATAGTATATACACAATGTAATATTATGGAACCACAAAAAAAAGATTGAAATCCTGCCATTTGCAATGCCAAGGATGGGAGTGAAATAAGCTAAGCACAGACGGAAAAAACCTCCCATGTTTCTACTCATATCAAGGAGCTGAATATTAAAAACAACCTCATGAAGACAGAACAGAATGATGATTACTAGAGGATGGGAAAGGTATGAGGGGGAGAGGATAAAGTGAAGATTGTTAATGGGGCAAACATATAGATATATAGTTAGATAAAATTAACAATATTTGGTGGCACAACACGACTATCTTCAGCAGTTAAGTTAGGGTGCACTTTAAAATACCCAGAAGATGAAACTGAGATGTTCCTAACACGAAGAAATTTTAAATGCCTGAGGCAATGGAAATCCCAATTACCTTGTTTTCGTGAAACCATGTTGTATACCTCTATCAAAACATCGTGTGTACCCTGCAAAGTTGCACAATTATGTACCCATAGTAATCAAAAATAAAATTTAAACACATTTTTAAAAAGATAATGCATGTAACAAAAAAAGAAAGATATTGTTAGATTCCTAGAGAATTAAAATTTCATTGGACAAAAACATATAAAGTCATGAAATGGTTCAAAGATGAAATAATAAAAATAGTTTACCAAAGGAAATTTACATTTGTTATATCATACAATAAAAAAGCACATATTCCAAATACACATGACTTCTAGTGCAACTTCTGGTGAACTAGCTAAACAAAAATGTTTTAGGAGCAGTAGACAGCCAAGTATAATTTTATATACATGGGTCACTACAAAAGTGAGGGTTAATGAATGCTAAATGAGGGAAGGAGTGAGGTGTTTGCAGAATCTACAGATTCAGGAATCAATGGGACTGAGTAAAAGGAAAAGGATTTCTTGTTGATGTTTTTAATATGCTAATGTGCCTTAGGAACTTCTAAGAGGAAATGTGCAATGTTGGCAAGAATTATTTGACCTCACAGCCACTATTTCATTATCATGCAGTATGGAACATGTGTTCTGAAACAACGCCATCCTAGTGTTTCCAAGTAGGAAGAAAATGTGCGTATAGAATAATCTATTACATTTCTGTCAAAAAGTTTATATGTAAAAGATGCCATCAGAAAATATATCCACCTTGTTATCATGATGCTGACATGTCAAAGGAAAAACTTTATAAATAAGCTGACAAATATTAAAAAATCAGTGCACCCTGCAGTGTGTGCTAACAAGAAAATAAGGTGTTGAGATAGAAGACCCCAGACGAAATCGACTTTAGACAAGCAGGTCGGGAAGGACACTGGGCATGTAGTATTTAAGGTACACATATAAACAGAAAAGCTTACCTTTTGAAATGAGATAGTCCGTGAAGAAAGAACATGTGCAAAGGTTCTCTAAGGGGGGAAGACATTTGGCATGTTTAGATAGAAGCATATAAGGGAAGTAACACGCACACACAGACACACACACAAACACACGAACACGCCTGTCTAGCAGGCGGAGATAGGCAGGCTTTAGATCATGCAGAGCCTGGTTTTCAAAGTAAGGGAGTTTGGGATTTATTCTGTGTGCCTTGGGAAGCTTTTGAAAGTTTCGAAACAGTAAATTATGTTATTTGATTTACATTGTGAGAAGATCACTTCTGCTCTGTGGTAGATTGATTAAAAGTGGGCAAGAGTGGAATTCTAGAAAACCAGTTAGAAAGTTGTTATAACCCAGATGAGAGATGAAAGGGGTGACGTGTTGTCAGACTGAAGACAGAGTTTGATGCTTTCCAGCGGGAGATAAGAGGGAAGTAGCAAAGAAGCAGGGCTCCGTCTTCTTTCCTTCCTCTGCTCTTCTCTTCACGTAGCAGAGCCACTGATACTTAGCACTGTTCTGTACCAGAGTATAAAGTATATAATGTTTCTGTCTCTCTTGATTTTGACTTTCTTTGATGTAATGTTTGGAAGATTTCCAAAATGACCAAAAAAGACAATGTGTAAAGTCCTTTGAGGTCACATTTTACCTGTTGCCTGTTTTATTCATCTTATTATGACACTTAATTTCAACACACTCCTTCACTTTGAATGAAACTTATTTGCTTTCACGTTAAATTTAACGGTCTTGTATACAACATGCAAATGACCACTAAAAACAATAACTTTTTTTTGGCAAGCGTATACCCACCATGGCCTTCTCTGCAATATCTGTTCTTACTACTATTATTAACTAGCCAGGTGTTATTTCCCCTAAATTTAAATCATCCTCCATACCATTTGTGGACTTTGAGATAGTGATTGAAAATTAAAAACAGAACTAAGTTATGAAGGAGCCTCTTCCATATACAATGTTTGTGCTACGTGGAAGCGTGATACAAATTAATTTTAACATCAATACTTTGGGGAAGATGGCTGCCCAGACATCAGCTGCCAGATCTTCTCAGAAAGTAGAAAAACTTTTAGATGAAAGAGAAAAAAATCAAACACAGGTTACAGATTATGTGTAATTCCAAGAGGAAAGTGGCATAATCTGCCAGAGATTCCACAGGAAGAAGTTGCAGAGCTGTACAAGAAAGGGCCAGGTAAGGGCAGAACATGGCCACTGGAAGGCATGGAGCCGTGAAAAGGGAAGTGGAGAAGTTGGTTTGTCTCCCTTACATCTCTGATGGTAAGGAGGCTCCTAAGTGTTATAGAGCCTTTAAAAGCTGCTGCCACCAGGAACCTCAAGCTTTCTGAGGACAAAGCACCAGGCTGACTGCCCCAGTGTGTGGTTGCTTCTCATTACCACAGACCCAAACTGAGACACCAGGCGCCTACTGCTTCTCCACCCAATGTGTGCCTTTGTCCTTCCCAGGAGCACCTGGCCCTGAGTTTTCATCTAACTCATTTCCACACAAACATTTCCCAATTCTGGCTAAGACTGCAGGAGTCACAGGGGCCAATGGGTCCTGGGGGATCTGTGTGACTCCCCACAGCCTGGATGTTCTGGTGGGGTAGCTTTCTAGAAGAAAGACCAGAGATGACCAAGTCCTAGCTCTTTGCCATTCCGACTCTTTTCTCTCCATGCCCGTCCCCACCTCACCCTGGGACTCTCTAGAGAGACAGTCGAGCCAGGGCTCTCAGGAGAGGCTGCTTTGGCCCTGTTGGTACAGCTATTACATACAGCAGCCATTCTCAACCTGTGGGTCATGAGAACAGCGACATTTTTTCCTAACACATAGAGAACAGTCATGGTGTCACAAGGCATTTTTAACAAACTTCAAAGAACTGAATTCATACAATATGTAATCTAAACTGTCATTTATTAGTTTTCTGACTACAAATATGTTTTGATATATAGATGTTTTATAGAATTTTAATTTGGTCACAGATGTACTCTCTATGTAATTATGACTTTAAATAGTTATCTTCTACCAGATAATGCAGATTTGAGTACCCTCCCAAATACGTAGTCATCTAGATAAGCTCTAACTTAAGTTTACTTTTGTTTTGCTTCTATAAAATTTATCCATATGCTCTTCATAATTTATTGACTTTTCCACAAATGAATAGTTTGATAAGACTCCATTTCAACTAACTTTATAGCTAGTCAGATAAGACTCTAATATGTTTCAAAAACCCAATACTTTTAAGTTTCTTTTAAAGCACTCAAGTTAGCTAGTATGTGGTAGCTGCCTAAAACTATTTGTTAAATTTAATTAATAAGCTATAATTGAATTTCTGAATTTAAAAAATAATGAATTTTAACTCATTCATATCTTAGTGTCATTTTACAGTGATTGGGGGGAAAAAAAGTTACAGTGATTTAGTTTTTGAGACCAAACCATGGTCTCCCAGAAGCAATTCAGCAGAGCTGAGACGAGAAATCAGGTCTCTTAACTCTCATCTTAGTGTTACTTCATGTTCCATTTGCATCTACAAAGTAACTTTTTGTAATAAACTTGATTTTAAAACAGTTTTATATTTACAGGAAAATTAGGAAGATAGCACATATACACAACACTCAGTTTTTTCTATTATTAAAATCTTACTCTAGTATTTTCGTTGCAATTAATGAACTAGTATTGATACATTATTATTAATTAAATTCCAAAGTTTATTTAGATTTCCTTAGTTTTACCTAACCAGATGAATTTTACAGGTTGTTTCTAGGTTTTATTGGGCAATGAGGTTGGGGGGATGGAGGAAAAAAGCGTTCTGAGATAAAATAAGTTTTGGAAACTTTAAGCTGAAGTTAGACATATTTCTTACCTGAAAAACTCAGGACCTGTCTAAGTAAGATATGTAATTTATATCTCAAAGTAAAGTCTGGACTATGTTGTGCCTTCCAAAATGCAGCTGAACTAAAATGACTGGTCTTTTCTTGTAGAGCTCTTCAAAGGGTGTATGTTCCCAGGAATGCCTTTTCAAAACATCTGCCCTATGCCAGGGCCTAAAATATTAACTCTCACTGAATTAGTATAGAGATATGAAATTATTAAAGCACTGTTTCATTAAAATAACTAATAATATTAGTATTATTATTATTTACCCCTACAGTAGTCCTAGGAAGTATGTTGTATGGATGTAGTATTTATGCTTCTTTACAAAGCAGGGAATGGGCATCATAGTCAAGGAACTGTTTTTAGGTTGCCCAGAGATGTCTGGGCCTGGTCAACTGTACTCTGCTGACCTAGCTGTGTGATTGTAGATAGAGATTGATTATAAAGTCTCAATAATTAGACATTCAAACAGAATTAATTAAAAGAGAGGGCCATGATACCAAGTATTTTTTGAAATAAAAATGTTCATGGAATTTCAGAACGATCTCTTCAGAATCACAGTATAATGACAGCTCATTTTCAGTAGGCTTACCTGAAGGAGATGTTATATTTTGATCCGAAGCCTCTATTTATTAAGTCTGGAAGAACAAGGTTGTATTTTTCAAAAGTTTTTAGGTAACATTTTTTTTTTTTGTACAGTAAACCAGGAAAAAAAAAAAAAAACAACTAGTAAGCACACCAAGTTTATCCTGAAACATTTTAGTGAATTCTGTATTGAAGGAGTAGAAACCATGTGGTCCTCATCAAGTGCTGCTGTGATACCTCTCTGGGCTGATGTATGCTTAGTGCTTGAATATATCTATCTATAAATATTCATGAAGATCAAAAAGTAAGGGAAATAAGTACTTATTAAAAGCCATCAGATTTGCCATCACATTAAAATTTATTCAAGTTTAGTTAATCATTCGTAAATTCATCTCATTTTAAACATGAAAAGAAAAAAAATTTCAGTACATAAAATCATAGATCATTAGTGAATTTCTATGTTAGACCTTCTAGTCACATTTGAAAGTAGAGCCAAACTTAAAAACCTTCCCGTAATCAAGTAAATCTCTCAGGATTGTGTATTCTTCTCTCAAGATTGACTTCTTAAGTACCAAATAATTAAGATGCTATGTTAACATGCATCATTTCACAATCAAAAAGAAATGTGGGTACCACAGAAATGGAGTAAGATGATTTCCAGCCATTGCTGTTTGGTACTTTGCATTGTTTGAGGTTTTAAATGAAGTAAGCAGTACATGGCATTGATGGAGAGCGGGTGATCTGAGCCAAGCTGCACTCGCAACTCTCCTTCCTGTGTCCAGTGAAAGGACAGATTACGCAACAGGAATCTGCATCAGTGGAGGGCCGCCGCTTGGGCAATGACTCTTCAAGGATGCTGGAAACCCTGACTCACCCCATTGCAGCTTCTTTTCCTCCTTCATGAGGCACAAAACATAGCAGAACAGAGAACAGAAACCAAAATAAAAAGGGAGAATAGAAGAAGAGAAATTTTGTAACTCCACAAACCATGTTCAACTGAGATCATAACCTTCTTTCTGTGGGAGTAAGTAAACAAGGTGGCTTGCATTTGGGATGTGGGGTCTTTACTACGCCAGGGAGAGCACACTTACCTACACCGCCCTTCCCCTCTTACGTAGTCTCGTCTCACTGTGGCCAAATATTGAAAAGAAATCCAACAGTTTTTCGACAGCATTTTACTCCTGCACACATTTTTGCTATTAGATGAAATCTATAAATGCCTAAGGCATTCTGATGGGATTTTTAATTTTATTAATTCAAACTAGTAATGTTTACTCCCTTGTTCTGGGCAATGACTGTCCATCGTTCTTTCCAGTTGTTTAGGGTTTGGGGTCTGAGAAGTTGTACAGAATAGGTGGTATTTCTGTCTGTGGCCCTCCACAGCAGTTCTGACAGACTCCACACTGGCCATCACCCACGAACTACCAGCCTTCTCTAACATGGCCACCTAAATAGACTTACAGTTTAGCTTAGGGATGAACTAATGCACAAAATCTTTATTTTTAAAAAGAAAATTGGATACATGTCTTAAGAATACTATAAAGAGAAGTCTTCTAATTAAAAGATTAAAAGCACTTATGAGTCTCTTAAAATTAAGAGTAACCTGGGGTTGGGGGCACACTCAAGTGTGACTGTCAGAAAGCTTTAAAGTGGTAAAACACTATATTTGTGAATAGTGGAGGCAACGCAGAATCCCTGACAGAGAGTGGCAGATTCAGAAGCACAGATGCAGAAAGACAAAAATATGTTTAAGGAGCAAGAAAGTATTTGATTTTAGTGGGAATGCAGGGTACAGTAGGAAAGTGGAGAGAAACAACCACAAACGTAAGGTGAAAGCCAAGAATTTATGTGTACACCTGTTACTGCATGGACACGCTGTAAAAGATCAGCTTTCTAGAAACATATGGAATTCTAGATGGAAAATTCCAGATGAGATAACCAAAAGCTTAGCATAATACTAAATAAATGACTATATTTTTACTTTTGCAAAAAAGTCTTTATGAAGAAAGCTATATACTCTCTGTGTGTGTCTGACTAGAGCATTTATATATTTCTCTTTTTCTGTGTTTCATAAAGCCCTAAAAATTTCTCAAATATATTTTGTAGGACCAAGAAAAGGAGTGGAAAGTGAAAGAGTCTTCCAGGGCAGTTCAACTCTTTAGTATTTTGCATGTTAGATAATATCTACAAGATTCACAGTATTTCAGCTGAAGGAAGAGTTCCACCAAGGAAACAAAGTTTGAGTCCATTGAGAAATTCCGGTGTGGCTGAATGACTCACAAAGTATTGATTGCTTCTGATCATGCCTTTTCTTTTAGTATGACAGACATAAATATCATGGACAGAGGAGTGCGTAGAAACATAAGGAGCACGTGGATGGATGCATGGATAGATAATAGTAGATGGTGGGGGATGTTTGAATGAAAAGTTATGTGTACAAGAGTAGATTAAAATCATATTATAAAATAGATCACTTTTAACCATTTACATTTTAGACCAGGTGTCCTCAAACTACAGCCCATGAGCCACATGCAACCCGCCTAGGACATTTATCCGGCCCGCCGGGTGTTTTTGCCACCGCTGCCTGTCCTGCTTAGAAAGCCAACTCCTCCTGGGGCCCGCAGTCTGGACCCCCAAAGGTCTGAGGGACAGTGAACTGGCCCCCTGTTTAAAAGTTTGAGGACCCCTGTTTTAGACAATATAGAAGTCTTATTTAGTGCATGGATTTGGTATTTATAAAATAACTTTGTGGGGGGTTTTCTTTTTTAGAAATATCGGTGAAATAGCTTTACACTTTTAAACATATGGGGAAGGTGATCAGGAAAAAAAAATCCTCCTGACATTACCATAAGTTTTGTTATTTTTATATCACGTGTTTTATATTTACTCTATGTACCTTTTTATGGCAAACAGAATAATGCTTCCCCTCAAAAAAAAAAAAAAAGTCACCTTCTTGGTGACATTAATGCCTGAAATCTGCAAATACATTTTTTCATATGATGACATGTGGAAGAGGAAGGCATAGTGAGGTAGGCTGAATAGTCCCAAAGAGATCCAGGTGACAATTCCTGGAATCTGTGAGTGTTACCTTATATGGCAAAATGGATTTCACAGCTGTGATTAAATTAAGGGTCTTGAGATGAAGGGGTTGTCCAGGATTATTCTGATGAGCCCTAAAGGCAGATATAAATTTCCTTACTCGAGGGGAGAAAAAGGGAGATTTTAGGCAGAAGAGAAGAAGGCCAGGTGAGGGGAGCAGAGTTAGAGAAGATGCTAAGCCCCTGGCTTTGAACACGGAGGAGGGGGAAGTGATCCAAAGAATCCAAAACCCCAAGCTCTCCCAGTCCAGGCAGTGGGAAAGCCAAGGAAAGGTGAGTGCAGCCTGCCAATACCTTGATTTTAGCCTCATAAGATTCATTGTGGACTGTGAACTCTAGAGAAGAAGAATTTTTTTTTTCAGTTTCTTAATGACTTTTATTTCCATACTTGTGTATTCCAAGAAGAGAATACATTGTTGTTGTGTTAAGCTGTCAAGTTTGTAGCAATTTAGTCATAAGAAAAAAATACACACAAGGA
>CAUYQV010107134.1:0-33913 GCA_963574575.1 Galagoides demidoff
ATCCCCCTGGGTAGAGTGCCATGGCATCACAGCTCATAGCAACCTCCAACTCCTAGGCTCAAGCGAGTCTCCTGCCTCCGCCTCCCAAGTAGCTGGGACTACAGGTGCCTGCCACAATGCCCGGCTGTTTTTTGGTTGCAGCCATCATTGTTGTTTGGCGGGCCCAGGCTGGGGATTCAAACCCGCCACCTTAGGTGTACGTGGCTAGTGCCTTAGCCGATTGAGCCACAGGCGCTGAGCCCATTTCATCTTTTCTTGATCTCACAAGTGAAAAACAAGAAGATGTGCCCAGATCCCTGAGAGCAATTTCATATGCACATGCCCCAGGGATCTCAGAGTGTCATTAGGATTTTATAACACCATGTTACTGGCTTTTTTTGTGGCAAAGATACTGTGAAATAAGATAAGAACCAGTGGCTTGTAAATCTTGTCTCCCAGTCGCTAAAAATAAAAACTGATTCAACCATCATCTGGTTAATAGTTCCTTACATTTCATTAGTTCTGAAACATGCCAAAATATGCCTATTTTCAACAGCTGGAAAATTATACTGCAACTAAAATTATATTTCTTGGCTTCTTATGGAATTTTCTTGCTCTGAGAGCTCAAGAATAGTCTACCAATGATTTTTTAAAAATCTATGCCAATAATCCAACCAGAAATGTCACCAGTTTTTGTTACAGGACAAAATACATTTTATAATGCTATTTTTCTTTAGTGTATCCTGACAGCATGTTTCTTATTCTAATATGAGGCAGAGTACATTTAAAAAATAGTAGATAGTAATTGAAGACATGACATGTAATTCTGAATCTTTTTTTAAAAATTGGTACATTTAAAGATAGAATTCTCTGCCTTTATCACACTTGTAGCCTAACAAATGAATAAGATAACATCCATTTGTTAATATTCTCCTTGTAGCAGTGTTTATTTTAAAGGGAGAAGATAGAATTTGACTAGTATTGAGTGCACAGTGGTTTTAAACAGCGCCTATTCGCCAACAGGATTGTTGTGAAAAGTGTGGCACTGACTTCACATCTGCACTTACTTTGCAAAGTATTGCTAAGGCAGGTAGATTTTTTTAAGTTCTGAAGACCTTCTCTCATCTCCTTTCTGTTGTTGAATCTAAAGTAGATTCCCACAAAATGCATTTCCTGCTCTGGCTTTCAACATAAACTTCATTTCCCCCTCCCCTAACTTGTTCTACTTATTACATGGAAGCAAAGAAAGGCCTCTGAGAATAATTTGTTTTAACAGAAATTCTTCCTGCTCAAAGAAACATTGTGATAGTCCAGATGGAATCCTTTCTTCCTGGAATTAGCCTAAGAAAGGTTGGGCAGAATTTTCCTTTCTGTCTTACTCAAGTATTCTGAATACCAGAGACCAGGAATCCTATAGGTTCAACATCTGTGGCAATTTCATCCTTTTCTTGCCAACTAAAACTGTTACTAGATCTGTGGAGTTCAGTTTTTTCTATGCTCTGTGTTCATTCATTCCTTCATTTGTTGAACATAAAATAAGCATTTACTGCCCCCAAATGAGCAGGTGCACTGACTGTAACTCCACCCACCAGGGAGAATTTCCCCTGTTTTAGTCTTTCCAGAATACCACTGAATGTGGCTGTCATGCAGCTCCCACTCATTTTTGGCTTCTGCCCACATACTGAGTCAGCTCATCTGTAAATCAAACTGTAGTTTTCTCCTCCTCTTTCTGCTGGTTGCACAGAATAGTTCTCCCCCATACATCCATAGGTGTGAGTAGTCAAAATGCATGCCCTTGACTGTGGTAGGTGACAAGGGATGTGGGTTGTATCATTTTTTTCTCTGCAGTCAAACTATTGACTACAGCTGGGCCAATCTGATTCCCTGACTTGTTGGGTCTGACAGAACATAGCCAATACTGGGTAGCTTTACAGGCATTGTCAATCCATATCTTGTGGTCAAGTATTTCATCTTTATCAGGGCATTGTAAAATGCTAGAGCATGTTTATCAAGAGGCATATAATTCTCTGCTCCAGATGGCAAGGCCATGCTCAGAATCCCAGGGTCCTGCATTGCAGTTCTCCCATAGGGACTTATCATTGCTAAAAATTTAGTGATGCTGGTGCCTCACTGGCTCCTTCCCAATGATCCTGGCCTCTGGGCTCTCTCATTGAATATAATCCTCTAGTAATTCTTTTAACCAGACATCATATATCCATTCTAGCATGACTAGTTTCCCCCGGGTCTTTATTCATCCCCTGTACCATCTACTAGGAAAATTTAGGCATTTGCATTCCACTCAGCATTGGCCATTACTTTTTCTACACTTTTAGGAGGCACACTAGCAGGGAATTTGTCCTGCTCCCTGGGGTTCATGCCAGCACATTAAATCCTGTGTTCTGAAGTCAATGAACTCTTGCTCATTCAGTTATGTATTCCGGTCTCCTTGATCAAATGCCTTCAAAATCCAAATCCAGAGTACTTCCTTGATAGCTAGATCAGAAAGCTTCTTAGTGCATACTCCCTCTCCTCCCTTATCAGGTCCAGCATATCTCTAGCCCATTTCATTGGAATTGAACTCTAGTTCCTGGACTGGCAACCAGAAGAGGAGGTAGAGGCAAGTCCTGAGGCTGACAGGCCTGTTGCCTTTAAGGGAAGAGATTCACCACAGCCTCTCTTCTCCCATGGGAAAAGTGCCAACTCTTACTAGGCAGGAATGAGGCACCTCTGAAATCTCTGAGGGGACGAGATCTACAGAGCCAATATTCTCAGGGGCATTCATCCAGCTGTGTTTGGGGGTCCAAGTTTTCCTGATGAGACCCTGACTTTAGCATAACAGAACTGCTTTGTCTGAGCATTCAGACATCAGACATCAAACATTTCTAGAGTTTTGCAAATTTATCAGATCCCACATCTGCCCCTCAGCTATGACAACTCTTTCCATTGAGGGAGATAAGAGGGGAGGGCCCTTGGTAAACTACTAAAAGACCCCACTGCTAGCTCTCACACTTAGCCTTTAATCTTATGAACAGTTCCCAGTCTCTTATTATCTTTCTGCGGAGTAGTGATTTCAACTAGTATGCCTTGGCATACTGGTGTACCATGAGAGAATATCAGGTGGGCCACAAAAATTTTTAAAGACCATTAATTACATTATTTTCAGAAGAAGTTCAAAGCACAGTAAGTATATTCTTTTTTTCACTTTTTTTTTGATCAAGTTAAATTAAGTGAGCTATGGAAATTTAACTATAGTTTCAAGTGTGCCATGAGATTAAAAAAAAAAAAAAGGTTGAAAAACACTGCTGTGGAGTGTCGAAACAATTTAGCAATGATCAGTCAAGTCCACTGTCCTTGTAGGCATTGTTCCTTTTTCCCTACTTTTAGTCAAAAATCTGAAGCATTGTACCTTTGGGCCACGACCTTGTGTCAGGAATTTTCGGTGCCCTACCTACTATTCTGGATGGCATTCTTTCTTCTTTTTATTTGTTTTTGTTTTTGAGACAGAATCTCACTTTGTCATGCTAGGTGGAGTGCCATGGTGTCATAGCTCACAGCAACCTTCAACTCTTGGGCTCAAGTGATTCTCTTGTCTCAGCCTCCCAAGTAGCTGGGACTACAGGCATCTGTCACAACACCTGGCTATTTTTAGAGACGGGGTCTCCCTCTTGCTCAGGCTGGTCTCAAACCTGTGAACTCAGGCAATACACCCAGCTCAGCCTCCCAGAGTGCTGGGATTACAGGTGTGAGCCACCATTCTTAGGAGGTCACTGAACAGTCTCCAGTCTTCATCTTACAGATGACTCAAGACACCACTTGTTAGTTGAGGTCCTCTGAGAAGCAGACACAAAAAATTAATTGCTGCAAGAAGTGCTTCTGAAGGATAAAGGGGAGGGAACTAGAAAAGGTATTGACAGCTTCTAACCATGCTGATTGGGTAGGAAGAGCCTCAGAACTCAGGGAAGTTTTAAGACAGTTTCAGTATGCTGATGTGAATCTTTTAGCTTTAACAGGTATCCTGTAAAAGAAGTTGCATTGTACACATCATGGGAATGGGTTTGCCTTAGTACCACACTGAGCTCATTCATTAATTGGGAGCAATTCTTGGAAGTCTTGTTGCTAATGTGGGGGTGGATCCAGGAGGGCAGCAATGAGCCATCAATCAATTATGCTCCCCTGAACATCAGATCTGCATGATTATGCATTTTCCTGGCTTCTGCATCAAGAAACTGTGTTCCTTTTCTTCAGAGCATGCAGCCATTGTCTTCTCCATTAGGTTCTAAACATCATGGAATCACACTCTATTTTACTTCTCTTTATTTCCAGCTCCGAGCCCAGAGCCTGGTTGCACATTAATTTTAAAATATTTTTTTTCATGAATGTTAAAGTGATGTGCTACTCTAGGCAGAGCCTGTGACTCAAGGAGTAAGGCTCCAGTCACATATACTGGGGGTGGTGGGTTTAAGCCCGGCCCCCCGCCAAAACTGCAAAAAAAATAAAAATAAGAAGTGATATGCTACTCCAAAATACACCTTTCTAACTTTCCTTAAAAAAACAAGGAAGAACATGTTCCATTACCCCAAAGGGAAGGTATTGCCAATCAACATTAGAGCATGTCTTGGCCATAGCAACCTGGAAAGTGTGCATGCTCACTCATAATCCACCTTCAAGCCCACAGTACAGGTAGAGCCTGCCTCCAGAACCCGCAGTCTGATGTCTTTCATCGGCTCTCCCTTGACCGTCACCCCATTCTTCCTTCTTGTACTCTTCTTACTCTCATTCCCATGAAGAATCTGCTCTAAAGAAAGAATCTGTCGTTTGATTATACTAAGAGGTAAATGATTTACAACTAAGCAAGAATAAAAACTTCAAGCTAATGGAAGGAAGCCTCTACAATAGAATTTTTTGACATGGAAGTGGTATAGCGGTAGAAAGAGACATGTGCCATGTGCTTAGTGAGAAAGCAAAACCCTGATATTATACTCTCATGACTGTCTATTTTTACCTGTGATGAGCCCCTGCATTCCCAGAGTAGGCTGTTAACTCAGTAGTCTAATCACATTTTCTGGTCTAAGACACAAACTTGTAAAATAGGAATTGGATCCCGTGGAATACATGCATTAGCAGTAAGCAGGGATCCGCATATTTAAAATATTTATGGAAATGAAGTAAGACCAAAAACTATAGGATATCACTCTGAATCTGCTGACCAAGCTCAGTTTTAAACAAATTCCTTACCTAGACTGCTGAAATCTCTGACCAGGGTCTAGCAACAACAAACCTGTAATACAATGCAGCCACCATGGTTGATCACCTCCCCATATTTACCAACTCTTTAAGTTGACCTAATTTTCATAGACCTGACATTCATCACATGCATTCAAAGGAAGCTCCTGATGTTGACCACATCTGTATGTTGATGGGTTTGTTACAGTCCCTTGGGTGGTCAACTTACAGAGGTTCTACTGTATATGTTATCTATTTCAGAGTCTACAATGAAAATGCATGTCATGACAAAAATTATTATTCATACCTCTATTAGTGCTTATAATATGTTGTTTATGGTTCTATTTCTTTCAAAGGCAGAAAGATCTAAGGACTCTTACTCATATTTCTGCCCCCAGGGTCTAGGCTACTGCCTGGCATAGAAGAGGTGCTTATCATATATTTGTTGGGTGAGTAAATAATTAAACACAAAATTATTACATAGACAGATTATCTCAGACCAAGTCTTCAGTCCAAAATGCAGTTGTCTGATGTATCAGAACTACATAAAGAGTTAATTCGGATTCTTTCTTGACACTGTTAAGTTATATAATTTATTACCATCTCTCCCTTTCGTTTTCTACTTGGTAGAATTGGCTTTGGTGTTAGGTAATACATATGTAATAAAAACTCTAATTACCAGTTAGACTCATCTGCTTATTATGATACTAGTCTTTTATTAAAACTAGATTTCATACCACCATGCTCTTGGCTATAAAATAGAGCTCTTTTACTTTCTACCAATTCTATTGGCACTCCTTTTTAATTCAAATACTGCTCTGGGATCAACAATGCAATAAGACATAATTATGTTTTAAGATCCATGAATTGGTTGTGAAAATGCAGGTATTTTCTCTCTAGGTAGTTTGCTCCAGGAAATACACTGAGAAGTATATTTTTATCTTGATGTATGGGGATTTACATAGGAACATACCCCTTAGAGTTGGAAGTAGTATTTTGTAGAAATGCCGGAACAAATACCACCCATCACCACTTTATTATGTTCACAATGTACTCCATTATCATCGGTATGTGAGTATAAATCCTCATAAGAAACCTCCCAGTATTAAAAACCATAATTATAACATGTATTTATTCCAAACATATGTACCACCATTTCAAACTACCCACCAGCTGAATATATTTTGCAGCTTTCAAAATTTGACTGGTGCGAAGATGGCTTTTATAAATGTGATTTATGACAATTTAGGTGCCGAAAACCATCGTAATTACAAGTACTGTAAATGTTTTCTCTCTGCTTAAGTAGCCTCGCTGAGGAGGACAGCGTTCATTTCCTGTGGGCTGGGCCTTTGGCTCCAGCCTTCTCTGCAGCCAACAGGCTGTTCTGTTCCCAGCTCTGTTTCACCAGTAAAAGATTAACAAAAACTTTTCAGCGCTCGGTTTTCTATTCCCTCAGGAGCTATCCATTTTCCCATCTCCAAAGAGGGCAGCCTCTCCTAACATATGTTGGAAATTGTTGTTCAACTTCACAGAGTATACAAACACAAGACTTTTCTCCATTCATGGTGCCAGAGCAGACGTTTCAATGGAATATTTCATTATAATGCAGAGCCTATGTGCCAGAAAAGAGGCTTTTCAAATGAAATTCATGACCTTTTTTTTTTTTTACCATGTGGTATCTGGGGTTTCTATAAAGCACAAGAGACTTGACTTTTGGTATAAAAAGTTTAAACTTTTAACCTACCTGGATTTGAACAGGATAATAAATTGTCAAGTAATGACTCTTTGCCAAATGTTAATAATCTCATGAAAAGTAAAATCAGAGAGTCGTGCAAAGGCTGTGATACTCTGTACTTCCTAGAGTCTTCTAGGGCGTTATTTTGAAACCTCTTTCTCTTTTTCTTTCTTTCTCTGCACCAAAGGAAAGTCAAGCCATAACAAAGGTCAAGCGATTAGCCCAAAGTTCCAAAGGGATTCAGCGAGACCAATGTGAGAACCCAAGATTCCTATAAATAATCCCCACTTCGGTGTTGTAGTTTAAAAAGCCCCCAAATACCACTCTTGCAAGTTACACTGTCATCAGCACTTTCCTATTACTCTTTGTTTTCCATAGTTATAAACTCAGTAGTTTAGAAAATGGCTTTGTGGCAAAGTTTAGCCAACAAAATCTCTAGCTTACTGTCAATTATTTCCGAAAGACAATATAAAAATCTGTAGTTCAGCTACTTTAGAGGTATAGACAGGCCAAAATCCAAAGGTCACTCTCTTCTTGGTATGTCTTTGAATTTGAAGGGATTAATAGCCGTGGGATTTGTTAGAGTTGTATGTTAATTACTACTGAATTTTGGTTTTATTACCAAAGCAACATAAAAGGAGATGCTGAATTTTTAAAACACACTCTAATTGCTACAGAAATACTAACTTTAGCTTGATTTATATCAGCTTTACTCCTAAGTTGCAGTATCAGTGAATATAAAGAAATTTCCTTATAGGCTTTCTGTGGAGACTCACTGTATAGCTGATATTTACAGAGGAATATGACTTGGAATGTGAAGGCTTTTCTCTTCCACCAATTTCCAGAGCTCTGCACGGCGGCTCAGCCAGCTCTATGAATCAAATCTTGGCTACAGTTGAGGCAACTCATAAGTGTTTCTTACAGTCAGATTGTCCTCACATCCCAGTTCAGTACAGCATTTTATTATACAAATATTGCTTTGTCTTTGTTTAGTTAAGGGATCATTCCTCTAAAATCAATAGAGAGGCAGTAAGAACATGGAAAATCACCACTGAAAAAAAGAGCAACCACAACATGTTGTCAAACAGAATCCAAACTGGATGTAACACTACATCCAACAATTTACAATTCCTTGAAGGAGTGTTTCTTGCAATAAGTGATTCATAGATGATGCAAATCACACCCGCTTTGGCTTTCGCTGCTGCCTTTATGAAATTTCATATGTGACAAGTTTGCTGGGTTGGTCCCAAACATCAAAAGGCCATGTGGGCTTTTTTCCCCCTCTGGCTCTTATTTTTTTAGACTCTCATAAATTTTAATAGTGTCCACATATCATTTTTACTGTAGAATTACCTCTATTTAAAAATTTAACATTAGGGTGATATTAGAATGAATATTATATATCAAATAAAGATTATAATTTTAGAGTAGAGAAGATTACTGGGCTGAGAATGTTTCAAACCAACAAATTTATACTTCTTTAATACATATTCTTTAGAGAGAACAAATGTTAACCAAAATTTTTCAGTTTGGTAACCCACAGTGTACATTGATAGGGGCTTACTTTCTCAAAGAATATAAGCCCCAATGACTATTCCAATTTGTGCATCAGAATTAAGCCATTTAACCTTTTCTCATGTATTATGAATTTGATTTCCAGTTCCTTTGATTTGCAAAACATTCTAAACTTCCTAAAATTACATTTTTCTCCACGTAAACATGAGATAATAATTCTCACAAGCTAACTACAAATTTAACACTTTGCAAATAATTCCCCACTGTCTAGGAAAGGAGTTCGGTATAAAGATAAGAAAAGATGCAAGTAAATTCAACAAGTTTCATGTAAGTGAATATAAATCTAAAAATGAATATATAATCACTTAAGGAATTTTTCTTGCAAAAATCTACAGAAGGAAGATAACCATTGAATTCAAAATGGTCACAACCAAGTTGTCTTATAGAAAATTAAAAATAGCATGTAGTTTGATCATATCTACAATTTGCAATTCCTTAAACTATATATTCACTTTTATATTTATATTTACACACAAACACACACTTGTCTGGAAACATTCTTTCAAAGTACTATTTCGAATGCAAGTGCTCAAATGTGTGGCTACTATTTATGTAAAGATAGAGGAACCTGGGAGAAATGCTAAAGAGATGGTGCAGGTTGTCATTTTTTTTCCTATTTCCACCCTATTCTCAACATTAGGTTCATTCTTTTCTGTCAGCTGAATCCTCCCACTGCATTAAGGCTCAGAATACCCTTCCTTCATCTTGTCCATCCCCAGCTGTCTCCCTACCCGACTCCATCAGGTTTATCACAGCATGAGTTACTGGCAATGCCTGCCTGTTAAGCAAGGCATATTTTACTAACAGAAGCCACTCCATTTCTCCCAACTCCACGATATCTGTAAGTTTCTTACTCAAAGTCCTTGGACAGATCAAGATAATTTACAATGTGTTTTTTTAAAAAATACAAACACCTTGAACAACACCCATGAATTGAGAGAGTGGGACTTTATTCTACTGTCTTATGATCAACTTCTAATTATTGGCTGAAATGTCCAGCTCATTAAACTTCATAGTGGGCTTAATACTGGAAGTACAATAATATTTCTCTGTCTACACATTTCCTGATGACTGTTGGACAATATCTTGCTGGGAGACAGCTACAAGTCTCAGAGTACATTTCATAGAAAGGGTCAATATGACTAAGGTAAGTTGGCAGTTCCTTTTCATGGGCTTTTATCTCCTTTTGCTTGGTCAAATGTAGAGTTTCAATAAATATCTGCCTAACATATGACTGAGTAATTCTTTAGCTCTGCTGGGATTACTAAATAAAGCTGAACAAAAGAGACGAGAAAAATGTTTGTATGGGAAAATGTGAACTACATTGGTTTAAAAGAGTATGGGGTAGGTTCGGCACCTGTAGCTCAGTGAGAAGTGTGCCGGCCGTATACACCAAAGCTGGTGGGTTCAAACCCAGCCCAGGCCTGCTGAACAACGATGACAACTGCAACAAAAATTATCCTGGTGTTGTGGCGGGCACCTGTAGTCCCTGCTACTTTGGAAGCTGACATAAGAGAATCTCTTAAGCCCAAGAGTTGGGTGTTGCTGTGAGCTGTGATGCCATAGCACTCTACCAAAGGCAACACAGTGAGACTCTCTCTCAGAAAAAAAAAGAGTATGGGGTAAGCTAATTTGAGATTGGTGAAAAAATGAGCCATCTTGATAGAACTTAAGGAATTGAAAATTCTCCAAGCATGAACATTTCACACTTTTCATTTTTATCTTATTTTTATTTCAATGTAGCAATTATGAGGGTAATATCAGGGAGCAAAGGTCACACGTGCCATCTAAAATTCTGTCTGCCACAGGCTGTAGAGGTACACTCAGACTTCAAATTCTGACAGCACAATTTATCATCTCTGTAACTTGGGCATGTTAAACAGATGTCTTCATCAATAAACAGGTGATGACAGGAGTACATAATTCATAAGTTTGCTGCATTAAATAAAATAATGTTATAGACTGCCTAGTAGAGTGCCTGGCTAGTTCAGAGCTCAGTAAATGCTATTATTTTGTAAAGAAATTTAGATCCTATTCTATGAACAAAAGGAGGAGGATGTATTAGCTTTGTATTAAATTAGACAGAGTAAGTCTACTGGAGAGATAATAAATATAGGCTATGAATTACTATAGCCAAAAACTACCATAAATCCCCTACACATTAGTTTTAAAAATACTTTATTCCTACTCTTTAGTAAATTTTAAACATAAATGTTTTGAACAAAGTGTATGGAAGTGTTTCCATCACGATATATGTCTTATGTATTAATGATGAAAGGCAGTGTCATAATGGTCAGAATTAAGTAGTCTGTATCAAACTTCCTAGGCTTGAGTCTCCCCATGATTTCCACCAGGTAGGATACCTTAGGCAAATTACATGGCTCTGCCATGCCTCAACTTTCTTCTATCATGGAATCCCATGAAGTAATAATGAGAAAGTGGTTACACAGGTATCTGGATCATAGTTTGCATTCAATCAGAGCCAGCTGTTGTTATACCTAATGTGTAACAGGTATAAATGCAGGTCTTAGGCTCAGGGACTCATCTGAGTATGAGTTTCATAGACATGATCATAGCCTTCTAAGAGCTCTACATGTACTAGCTTCCTAAGTAGGGCTGGTATAATCATCTTACCTATTACAATGTGTGATTTCTGCAGTGAATTTGGTTTAGCCAACATCTTTCCATCTGAGTGATGAACTTGGAAGTGGATGCTAATTAATATTGAGGAAGTTAAAAAAGTCGCACTTTGGTCATAGTTTTTTTTATTACATCTTTAGTTTCTTCCTAAAAACTCCAGAAAAATGTTTTGCATAGACTGCCCATTCTGTAAACCCTTACTAGATATTTTCCCCTTGCAGCACACTTTATAGTCCACAATGACACAAATATCCCACCTAATCCATGGAAAGTGGGCGCAGATTATAATATTATCCATTGTGACACAAGAGAAAACTGAGGCTGAGGCTCAATGAGGTTGAGTGGCTTGTGTCATAATTAACCCCTGTCACGCTGGAATAAAGGCTGATGATCAATCTCTCAGAGGAGGAAAGGGGTGAAGAAAGCAGAAGGGGTCCAGAAATATAGGGATGTGGTCAGCTATTGTCCTCCTAAATTTGAGTTGGAGCTGCTAAGCACTCTAAGTTTGAAATCCAGAGTGAGTTCAGGAGGTCCTGGACAGAGTAAGTACCAGACACGCATAAGGCAGAGATCAGAAAAATATGTGAACTGGGAGAGGGAGGGAAATTTAGTTCAAAAGGTGTAAAGAAGCAAGATCAGCATTCTAGGGAGAAGAGATTGGGAAGAGCTAGGACCAGCATCTTACCCACTCGGCACAGAGAGGCTGAGAGAGGACCCAGAAGGCCCATCAAACTCCAGATTTGTTGCAGATCTATTGACAAGAGATACCCACTAAAACACTCTATGCGAGCAGGACAATGCTTAGGAAACTGACCTCTGCAACCACAGAGAACCGTGCCCCTCAATCTCTCCAACTGGTCAACTGAGTCCTTCGTTTGTGTAGAAAGGATCACTAGTCATTTGAGAAACATCAACAGCATGAGACAAAAGGATTGACATGAACAAACAGAACAACTGACGCCACAGAAAGCAAATAATGGGAAACAAGAAATTGCTAGAATTAGTGTCATCTTTCATCTGTATAAGAAGATCAGCCTGCTATAAAAATTAAAAAAAGAAAGAATAATCACAGAAAAAGATTTAACAGCATGAAGTAGTAGAACTGACCAACTCAAAGTCTAAATTAATGATTTAGAAAATAAAGTGCAGGAAAACTCCCAGAACATATAGTAAAGAGATAAAAGTGGGGAGAGATATCAGTTAAAAGACATTATAATGGAGCCAGAAATTTAATATCAAAGATGCCCCAAAAAGAGTGAATTAAGAAAATGGAAGGAAAAAAATCTAAAACAATAGTAAAATGTCATTTCTCTGAACTGAAGAAATAATGGATAATTATGACTGCCAACACAGGCCTGGAGCCAACCTGAACATTTATTAAAAGACCCTCCTAGACACAAACTATAATACAAAGAGAAAACCAGAAAAGCACTGTACCTGAAAACGTAAACTGTTCCCATTAAGAAATGTGTTTTTTAGGCCAGGCACAGTGGCTTATGCCTATAATCCTAGCACTCTGGGAGGCCCAGGCAAGTAGATTGCCTAGGCTCAGAAGTTCAAGATCAGCCTGAGCAAAAGTGAGCCTCTATCTCTGAAAATAGCCAGGTGTTATGGTGGGGACCTGTAGTCCCAGGTACGTGGGAGGCTGAGGCAAGAGGATCACCTGAACTCAAGGGTTTAAGATTGCTGTGAACTATGATGCCATGACACTCTACTGAGGGCAACAAAGTAAGACTTTGTCTCAACAAAAAAAAAAAAGGGAAAGGAAAGAAAAGAAATGTGGGGTTATTGGCAGGGTGCTATGACTCATGCCTATGCCCCTAGCACTCTGGCACTCTGGGAGACCAAGGAGGGAGGATCCCTTGAGCTCAGGAGTTCAAAACCCACCTGACCAAGATCGAGACGTCTCTTACACGACTCCCTGCTGCTATTAAAAAAACAGAAAAATTAGCACCCCCCCAAATCTTTTCTTCAAAGCCCTTCATAGTTATTATGATTTTCATGAGTTAAAAACTGAAAGGAATATTTAGAAACTAAGATATTTTGTTTTAAAACAATATTTATCAGAAATTTGGCATTTCCTTCCATTTCTTTGACTTTTCTACTAAATTTAAATTTATTTTTAAGGTTGGTAGTAGATCAAGAAAGTAGCAGAATTTGGGAAGTCACAATTAAAGAGTGGAGCAAATGAAGAAGGAAGGAAAAATATGAACAAATCTGCCTGTGGTATGATTTGAGAATGGCTTTTCAGATATTTTCGTGTCTCCCAGGAACATATCTTTAGTGAGTGAAACTCACTAATCATTATAAATTCCTTTATGTTAATCATTGCCAATTCCCAGTGTTTGGCTTTTGAAATATAAATATTGTACTATATTCCTGACAGGATTTACACATTAAGTCCCT
Source organism: Galagoides demidoff (assembly GCA_963574575.1). NCBI lineage: Eukaryota > Metazoa > Chordata > Mammalia > Primates > Galagidae > Galagoides > Galagoides demidoff. Next base: position 13,559 of record CAUYQV010107134.1, read on the forward strand.
AACACCTTAGTTGAATGACTGTCCTCAGTGATAGAAAATTGTCCTCCAGCTCCGTTAAACATTATAATCACCCTGGGAGCTTTAACTACACACACACACACACACACATTCCTAGTCCCAGGTGTCATGGTAAAGTAGAAAAAGCACTAAACTCAGAGAACCTTGGGTAAAATTATTCTTCTGCTATCATTGGGTTAACTCATCTAAGTTTCTGGAGTATTACTTTGCTTTCTTGCAAAAATAGAACAACTGTATCCAATTACAGAAATTTGGAGGATTAAATAAGAGAGGTACAATGTTTGGCACTTAATAGTTGTACAACTAGTGACAGTAAAACTCCCTGCTAACTTATTTGAAGCCAGGCCTGAAGGCTTGAAAAGCACCTACTATTTATAAAGTCTTCTAAGCAACAATATACTAAATACTCAGCCAAGATCTCCAAATTAGGTCCTTAATCTTGCTAACCACTCCTTCAATAACAGTAACTGCTGATTCTTACTGCTATAACTGTTATGGTGGGTCTCTTTGTTCCAAGGTGTCATGGTTACAGAAGGATTCATCCCTTGGCTCATAGGACCTGCACCTTTTGAAGTTCATCCAGAAAAAGAAAACCACACCCAAGGAAGAGTGCTCCAATTTAGTCAGCCCCTGGGCTAAATCAGCTAACTCTGGGTAAGGTGCAATGGGAACAAGAAATTTAACAACCATTTTATGAAAGCAGCCACAGCAACCAAATACCACCTGTCCCTTGATTAGGCCACATTCTCCCCAACCTATCTTCTAAATCCAGCCATTGAGGATTTTTTTTTTTAATCTTTTAGGCTAGTATCATGGCCACATCAAGAGAATAGAAAGAAACACTTCAGGGTGAGCCTTCTTCCTTTCTTTTGTGGGATGTCACACTGTCTTCTCACCCCTTTTCTTGCTCTTCCCCACCCCATCTTTCTCTCTCTCACTCCCTGCTCTCTACTCTCTTCTCTCTTTCCCATCTGTCCCTCAAGTCTTCTTCATTCTAATATAAACTTTTGTGTTTATATTCTAAATAACACTTCAGAAGAAAGGTATTGAATAGGAGGTGTCCAGATGAATTCAAGTTAGTATCCTATCTTCTACAACAGTACTTTGCCCTTTTGGTTTTTCATGTATCTTCATGGGTGTTTCATTGTACTCCAAAATGTATGTTTGATTTTTGGGGTCCAAACATTATTCTTTTAAATAGCTCTAGTCTGTTAACAGGATTTTTTCCTATTAATTCTCATATGTGTACGCTATTAACAGATTTGTAAGTGACCTTTTCCAGGGTGCAAGGATTTGCACACATTTTCAAGGAGCAATGATTTTGGATGATAGTTTATTTTCTTCTGAGAGTATCTTTAAAAGTCCTCCTAAAGAGATCTGTTAAAGTCCTTAAATGCAACAGTCACTCAACATTATATACCTTTTTTTAATATTCTGTAATGAAGTATTCCTCTTATGCAACATTATGCGCAGAAGCAAAAGATGCTCTTCACAAAAGGGAGATGTTTTAGCTGAGTGTACATGGAAAAGCTGGATCATCAGGTGGACAGGTGGGGGAAGAACATTCCCAATGGGCTTGGTGCCTGTAGCTCAGTGGCTAAGGCACCAGCCACATACACCGGAGCTGGTGGGTTCAAACCCAGCTCAGGCCTGCCAATCAATGACAATTACAACAAAAAAATAGCTGGGCATTCTGGTGGGTGCCTGTGGTCCCAGCTACTTGGGAGGCTGAGACAAGAGAATCGCTTAAGCTCATGAGGTTGCTGTGAGCTATGACACTACAGCACTCTACCAAGGGCAATATAATGAGACTCTGCTCAAAAACAAACAAAAAAAAAGAATATTTGCAAAGGAACCATAAAACCACAATCAATGTTTGGGGAACCACCAGGAATAGGAGGTGGTACGTATTGGTGGGTGTGTGTGCAGGTGTGTGTTTCAGGGAAGAATGGCAAGAACAGGGTCTCTGCCTTTTTAGGGCTACATAATACTCTGTTGTATGTTTATGCCATATTTGGTTTATCCATTTATCTGTCAACGGACATTTGGGTTGCTTCTACCTTTTGGTTACTATAAATAATGCTGCTATAAACACGAGTTTAATTATCTCTTTGAGTCCCTACTTCCAATTTTTTTTTTCAGAGGCAGAATTTCACTCTGTCATCCAGGCTGGAATGTAGTGGCATGATCATAGATTACTGTAGCCTCTGACTCCCGGGCTCAAACAATCCTCCCGCCTCAACCTAGATTGCAGCTAGGACTACAGGCACAAACCACCACACCTGGAAAACTTTTCTGTTTGGCCACTGAGGAGCACCAGCAGTAAAGATGAGCTCTCACTATGCTTCCCAGGCTGGCCTTGTACTTGGCCTCAAGCCATTCTCTTAGGTTGGCCTCCCAAAGTGCTGAGATTATAGGCTTGAGCCACTGTGCCTAACCTAGCTTTCAATTCTTTGGGCCTATCTACCCAGAGGTAGAATAACTGAATTATATAATAATTCCCTTTCTAATTTTTTGAGGAGCTACTACTGTAGAACTGGAACTTTATTATACCACTGTTGGAAATGTAAAATAGTGCAGCTACTCTGGAAAACAATTTGGTAGTTTCCTAAAAAGTTAACATATAACTACCATAAAACCCAGTCATTCTATTACTAGACATATGTATTTATGTATTCTTAGGTATTTATCTAAGAAATATATGTCCCTATGAATGTTCAAAGCAATTTTATTCACAATAGCCAACTCTGGAAAAAACCCATGTCCATCAACATCTGCATAGAGAAGCAAATGAGATCAGCTGTGCTAATTCATAGAATGAATTACTACTCAGCTTTATAAAGGAATAAAATAGTGATACATGCTAAAGCATGGCTAAATCATAAGATAATTATGCTGAATAAAAGAAACCAGACTTTAAAGGAATCTATATGATTCTATTTCTGTAAAATTTTCATAACTGTGATCTAACATATAATGATAGAAGGTGGCCTTTATCTTGACAGGGTGATGGTGTCACAGTTGTCAACATATGTTAAAACATAACAAATTTTACACTTAAGTCTTATACAATTTCATGTCAATTGTGTCTCAATAAAGCTGCTAAAAATTTTGTAGCCATGATAAATAGCAAATATGAAACAACTAAGCATTATAATGTGCTGTGAGTGTACATTATTGAGTTAAAACATTCGGGTGAGTAGGACAAAAGCAAATGTCATTTAAAGCCTTTCTGTTTATGAACAATCATAACATTAACAATCCCCTTTTATTGGAGCTGGAATGGAGACTGGGGCAGTAGAGCAGAAATGATATCCTAGTGACTATCTCTTCAGAAGAAGGGTTGAGAGAAACTAAACAACTTGCCCAAGGTCAACAGCTAATCGGAAAGGGAAAAGATTTGAAGTGAGGCCTGCGTAGTCTGGACAGCACTCATGGGCCCCTTCAGATCTACTTTCCATCCTATCCATGCTGCCTGTGCCATGGAAGGTTGACCAATGTGGACTGCATTATGGGTCTAGGTTGACCACTGGCTTCTCTCTGGGTTTGATTGAGGAGCACCAGCAGGATGTGAGAAGGCAGGGGAGTAGGGTAATATATTCATTTTTATCACTTTCCCCCTGGCACTCATCCTGAGGCCCACCTTATCCCTCTACTCGGGGCCGTGTCTCATGTCAGGTGGGCCTCTTCACAGAGTCATCACCCTTCAGGTTCTAGCTACTCTTTCCCCTCCCTCGCCTTTTCAGGCTAGAGATGCTCCGGGGTTGTTAACAGCCCTGGGATGCTGCACTGTCTCTTGTGGTTTCCTCACAACCTTCAGACACCTTTGTAAAAAGTTGCTTTATTAAACTTTTTTCAAATTTACTAAATCAAGTCTACCATCTATTTCCTGCCAGGACACTGACCTGTATAGTAATAATAAAAGTTCATCTCTTTTCCACTGCAGTTTGATAAGAAGGCATCATTTTGCCCAATAAATGCAAATCAATCCGTACCTATATAGAAAGAGACAGAAAGCTGGCTGGAGAGAAAGGGGTTTTGAGAGTTATTTCGAAGCTGCATTTGCAGAGGAAGCAGTTGGGACGCTGGTTTGATGGATCTGATGGGGGCTTAGTGCCACTCCTGGCTAAGATTCCCTGAAAGTAAACTGGCCCAGCAACTTACTCCACTTGGTCTCATGTTCGATTATCTGTACTTACAGGCAGGGCTCAATGTTTAAGATCATCAGTACGGCACTATTGTTTCATTTGCAGATGAAATATGCACTTACTTCTTGCCACTGGTTTGCCATTGAACCTGCAACAACTCACCTTCTCCTACTAATGTCAACTGAAGTCAATGGACCTCAAGGCAATTATGATATGCTTGCATAATGCTGGATGATCAATAGCCTATAAAGTGCCCTTTTTCTCTTGAGATAGGTGCTAGACTGACGGAACACTTCATTCATGCACCATTCAGTTCTCCCAGAGGTCATCAGGGAAGTGAATTTCTCTTTTTAACTCCACCATTCCTTCTACTCAAGAATGGTGCCCCAATTGTACAGGAAATGCTCAAGGGGTTTTTGTACAAGGTGAATATACTTTTCATCAGTGCATGTGAAAATGGCCCTGACACAATTCAAAAAAAAAAAAAAAAGCCAGGGGATTTCTATATCTAGTGCTTAGAACTTCATCAAAAAATACACATTGATAGCATGCTTTCTTTCTCTCATCTCACTGCCCCACCTGTTTCTGTGAGTTTTATTCCTCCCCTCCCCCCGCCTCCAGTGCACAGTAAGAGGGCAGGCCCTGAGTTTTTATAGCATAGGCCTCCCTGCAAGTTTTTCCCCCACCTTCCACCCTTAGGGAACTCATTCAAAGGGAACACGCACTTGGAAATGTAGGCTCATTCTTGTCTGTACCATTTTTACCGCAAGGGAAAGTGTGGTCGCCAACAGTGAACTGGCACCCATATATTTTAAGCTCTGCCCTTTTTAACTGTTCAGCATGTTTCTCACCACAAAGCCCAGCCAAAGTTGCATTTAGGTAGCTTGAGCTTAAGGAGAAGAGAGAAGATCAAATACCTTTTGTTCCCAATACACTAACTACTCTAAACAGCAACACCCTAGATTGGCATGCTGAAGCACAGTCACAAGCCACAACTGTGGTTCTTAAACGGAGGCCAGGAATTGAAAGGAAACGCACACAGACACACACACACACTGCTCTATTGTGTAACAGCAGCAGCAGGAGTGGTTGGCTCTAGAGATGTTTGATTCATGTTGTCTTTTATTCATAAGCTAATATGTTGCTTTGGCTTCTAGTATGTTCTTTGAGTACATGCTACCTGCTCTGTATTACCGCGTGTGTCCTGCCTGACCTATCGCTGTCTGTACTGTAATGATCTGGTCTGCAGTATTTGTCCAGTGTCTCTCTTCTGGTTTTTGTAGAAATGGCCCCATTGTTTCATTAGCTGGAAAATCTGGATCTGATCTTTGAAAGGAGGATTTGGAACATGACGACTGTACCTTTTAATGAAAAGATTAACAATACTTCGGAGCTGAGCAACCCTGTATTTATATAGAACGAGCCTCGCATTTTGCTCTTTGAGGGGAGTAACGTACATACGAGTCTTGTCTCAGATTTATATACCATTCCAATCCCCTCGCCCATGTTCTAAAAAAAGATAGTATGACTATATGTTTGAAAGAAGAAATAACTCCAGTGTGCTATGGCTTTGTTTATAAAAACGAAGGCTAGACGTTTTCTTGGATCTTGGCAAGAAATGACATCCTATACTGATGCCCTTTCTATAATCACAACACTAACCACTTCCAGCCCCTGGTGTTGTGTTGCAGCATTTTGATGATGTTTAGTTTTACACTTATTAAGGAACCATGTCCCGCTTGATTATCCTTTTTCCTGCACTGCTGGGAGCACATACCATCCTAGTCCATACAGGATTACACACATCCACTGATTGTGCTGCTTAGCATCGGTTGTGCAGTTTGGCCGGGAATCCTCAGTCGGTCCTCTTCCTAATTTGGTACTACTGTCAGCCTGTCCCTGGCAACACCGTGACACCCCATTCGCTCCTCACTCCTCGGGCTGCTCACCCGGGGAGGGGACATGTGCGACCCAGTCTCGTTGCTGAGGAAATGAAGTACATTCACTTACCCGGCTGCTGCTCACACCCGAAAAAGGCCAAGACAAACAGTGAGTGACACAGCTGTGCTGAGCTGAGTGCTGCTGAGACATTCTTCCAGTCTGGGACTCCCGTCCCACATTTACAAGCCTGGCAGCTTCTTCCCTCTCTCTTTCATCCCCCTTCTGCTTCCAAATTTGCCAGTTATCAATATGCACACTTCAGAAGGAAGATGCTTTAAATCATGAGATTTAGAGATTGGAGAGGATCTTAGAGATCATCTAGTCCAGTGGTTTCCAAATTGTTCCAAGAAGCCTCAGGAGCCTCCCCCCCTCCCGGCCTGATTGCTACTCCCTACCCCACCCATATCCTTCCTGGAGAGAAAAGGGTGAGCTCCAATCCCTGCAACTAGGGCAGCTCTGCTTTGATCTGTTTTATATATTAAAGTTCCCTATACAATTTGCTTGCAAAAGGACTCTGTACTTTAAAAAAAAGTTGGGAAACCACTATGATTGGAGAAGGAAGTTGTCCCCCAAGTTCTCTGTCAGCCAGGCCAACACCTATGAGTGTCTAGCTTTTCAGCCTCATGCTTTTCCCATCACACTCCCTACTCCTCTGGAGAAATGGGATCGATCGATACCACACTGACCTGTGGCACACATATGCCACCTCCTCCGCCATGCGCCTAGCAGCCCTTGCCTTGCCAAGCAAGGTGCCCAGTGGAGCACTTTGTCACCCCTGCAGGCAGCATGGACAGTGGGGGCTAGTTTCCCACTGCCAGGTATTTGGTCCCAGACTGTGAGAGAAGATGTATTTAAAGCTAAACAAGCTGGGGAGTCGGGCAGGACTAACAACCAAAGGTCTGTGAATGTGCTCTCAGATCCTGATTAACCCACACACACACACAACACCAACACCTGGTGACAGAGGGACCTCTTCTGGCTCCAATGTTCTTTTAAGACAGAGTCTGAAGGGAAGAGTTTCATCACCCCTCCTCCGGGAAAGCCAGGCTGGCTAGAGTTTGCTGCCTTCTCTCCCTCTGTCTCTTTGTATCCCTGCCCTTCCTGCTTCCCAGGCTGGGAATTCTCCATCACCTACAGTGAGGCAGCTTTCAGCTAGCTTTCTGCCACACACAGGAAAGAAAGAGCTTTCTCAGCTCACTCATAAATATTCATCAAGTGCCTTGTTGCCTCCTGGAATCCCTTCTCAAGTGAAAATGATACCTTTGAAAATGATTACAGGCATCATTTGCCTCAGAAGCAGCCTGAGTTTCCCCCACTTAGGGTCTAGAAGACCCCCAAGAAAGTGCAGGCCCAGCTGGGAATAAAAAAGATGGGGCTTCCTGCCTGGGTCCTGGCAAGAAGAGTCCATCACACTCCCTTTCCTGTGTCTGTGAGTGGATTAATTCCAAAGGGGAACCTGGACACACAAACCAATTCCATCAAGACTTGCCTGTTACCCTCTTCCCAAGGGAACCAGGGAGACTAGTGCCCCACAGGAGAGCACAGAACTTTTTTTTCTTACTCTAGTCTCAGCTTCAAATCCCAAGGAAGAAAAGTGAATCCCAAATTCCAAAGTTCAATAAATCCTCACCATCTGAATGAAGTCCCAGGAACAGCATCATCCTGGTTCCAAGTTGAGAAAAAAAGAAAGAACGAGAGAGAGAAAAGAAAAAAGAGGAGGAGGAGGAAGAGGAGGCTGCAGTTAGTGCTGATGAGGGGTGGAGGCAGGGGAGGCCTTAAAAAGGCCCTGCTGTGACTTCTTGTAGGCAAAGTTAAGGGGCATTCTGAGCGAGCCATCTTCTGTTTTGGAGAAAAACATACACTTTGCCTGAATTATCCAGATGAGGAATTCAAGCAAAAGTTTTGCCTCTTAATCACATGTGGCACCTGGTTTCTTATTAAAATCGCTCCCTTCCACGTGCCAGGGATGATTACAAGCTGGACTCTAGTCCTCCCTTTGTCTTTCTACTTCCCACTTAGGAATTCTTTTGTCTCCTTTCTTCTTTTGTCATAAATAACCTTCTTACCTTAATGCCCTGTGTTAGAGCTGCCAAACTGGAGTTTAAGAGGTTTACTGCTCCCCTTACCTTCCATTTGGGGATCTTAAGTTGATTGTTCAGATGAAAAATTATTTTCTTTCTGCTTTCATTTGGACAAAGATGGAGTTGGCTCTGTTAATGGCCTCACAAAGTGGTTGGGCAATGATTGGTTTCCTGGCTTCTCATCCCAGGGTGAGGAAACTCAGGAACTTGTCCTTAATTCTTCACAGTCAAGTAGCAGGGTGAAGTGAGGCCCGGGAGACTGCCTTGCTTAGCTGCTCTCCTGCCAGGCATGGCTTGTAGGCATCCACAGCTTTGTTGCCTGTCCTGCTACTACAAGTCATCAAGCATCATACATTTAAAGAAAAGTGTGTTTCCTAAAGATATTACACTGATTACCAGCTTTCTTCTGGTCATTCTTTTCAGTCTGGATGCTTTGTGCAGTTTCCATTCAAAATGTGCTTCAACCTGTCATTCTGTCATAGTGGGCATGGGGAAAGACGTGTGTTTGCATTTGTGTGTCAGCTCCTGACATTTGTATTTATTTGTACATATGTATTTTGTTTGTTGAAATAAATGTTTCATCAGATGTGGAGTACAGTAGGGAGATTCAGAGAAGGAGCTGGTACAATTCAAAATCAGGAGAAGTATTTCTCACTAAGACTTGGAATTTTGACTTTTGGTTAATTGTGAATATAATCTGGAGGAAGCAGTAGCACATCAGGGATCCGAGGTCTGTGTTTATCTTTCAATTTTATTGTTATATTATACAGTTTACTGCATAAATAATTGAAATGATAGTAATAACAATTTAGGGACCATTCAACTGTTGTGTGTGCTATATTTCATTGATATTCACTTTTCTGAACTGTGCACAGATCCACAACAATTCCCTGTTTAATGAACACACAGCAGTAAATTAAAAATGAAAGTTTTTTTCAAATGGATAAGTTTTTTCTTAATTCATGCCATTTAAAAATACTCTTTAGTATTTGTCCATTAAAAAAAAAAACATTCAACAGGTCAGATACTATGGCTTATGAATATAATGTCAGCACTTTGGGAGGTCAAGGCAGGAGGATCACTTGAGGCCAGGAGTTCAAAACCAGCCTGGGCAACATAGGGCGATCCCATCTTTCATTAAAAAAATTTAAAAATTAGCTGGATGCCCTAGTATACAACTGTGGTCCTAGCTACTATGGAGGGTGAGGCAGAAGGATCCCTTGAGTCTAGGCATTCAAGGATGCAGTGAGCTATGATCATGACACTGTACTATATGGGAAACAGAGGGAGATCCTGTCTCTAAAAATTAAAGAAAAATAATCAAAAATAAAAATAAAAACCCAACCTTTTCAGACTATTTTTATAATATTTGTTTTAAAACTGTAAATTTTATATGGTATTACTAGAATGAAAAAAGAAACCTGAAAAATTCAATGACACTAATTCAATCTGAATGGGTTATATAGATTGTTGTGTTTATGTGAATGTTAGGCTATATAGTTGAAATATAATTGAAAAATATAAATATTAAGAATATTAAGGTAGTAATTTTTACAAGTTCAAGGGAGAATGGTGTGTAACAGAGGATTATACTTTCATATTCTTTGTGGAGAACTTTTCATTACTATGTATGTTATTCTTGGTCTCGTAAGTAAATCATTATAACAAAATGAGATTCTTGGGGGTATATATAAAAATTCATTCATCCTTGTATCTCCAGTCCTTACAACATAGTAGATGCTCAAGAAACATTTATCAAATGACTTCAGTGAATACCAGTTTGACCTTAAAAATTCCTTTCTGTCTATCTCGTTCTCTGAAAGAAAATTAGAAGAGATTACAAACAACTAAAATCTATTGAAATTCTATTTTATACCAAGCATATGACATCTGTGCTATCATTAAAGATTGCTAAAAATCTGTGAAATCACTGTCTCTATTCTAATTTTGTACAAGGTGAAGCTGATATTCATAGGTGGATAAATATTATATACAGAGACACAAATATAATACTTGATATACCTGGAATTTGAACCTAGTTCTATGTGATTTTGAAGCACAGGTTTTTTTCCCCATTCATTCATAAATCCAACAAATATTTTGAACATATACTATGTACCAGGAACTGTTCTAGACACCAGAAACAATAGTGAACAACAAAACAGATAGTTTTTGACCTTTTAGAGTTAACATTCTCCTGGGAGTAGGGAGAGAATAAATACATTTACAGGGCAACAATGGTCCCTATGTAATTAAGAACTAAAATTATTTGAGCATTTCACTGAAATGGAATGAGTCCTTTTTCTAAAGTTCAGAAATCAGAAGTGGTAAATGTAGTGTAGGCTAAATGGAGAAAAACCAAGGAAGAAATAGTGTAGATGATTTCAGTAAGTGGAGTCAGATATGGCCTTACTAGACTTACCAGATATGGCCAGATATGGACTTACATACATTTTAAGTACTTTCTTGGTCCATAGGATAAGATGGAGAGCAGAGGAATGATATGCCCTTGCTCACATTTAAAGATTTTTAAGAAGAGGATAAGGGAACAAGAAAGAAGAGTAGCTGGAGGCCCTTCTGTTGTAATGAGATGACGGTGACAGTGACTAGGATGGTAACAGGAATGGTAGTGGGAAATTGTTAGATTCTAAACAAACTTTGCAGATGGATTGATTAGAAGTGGGGTGCTTTTGGAGTCTGAGTAGTTTCCTGTATGCTCCAGGATCAGAATCAGGTTATTTTTGCAGTTTCTCCATCTGTAAAATGGGAATGATTTTGAGCACCCATCTTGAAAAAATTCTTTAACATCATGCCTAGTACATAGCAAGCATTCAATAAATATTACTTATTTAACAATTAGCTAAGTAGAGGATAGGGAACAACTGCAGCCCTGTAGACATGCAGCCTAGAGCGGTGGATAAGGGCAGCCCACACTCAGGACTAGCTCAGGAACCTGTGGGCTGAGAGGGCTGTCCACACCAGAGATGCCAAACGCTGCCCCAGTGCAGGTGGTTCAGGCTGTGGGTAGGTTCAGGAGTGAGGAAGAGGAAGGAAAAGAGGAAGAAGAGGGAACATACATGAAAGACAAGATTTCTAAGAAAGGCAAAAGACCCTGAAGAGTAAGCAGTCTCTGTTCTTGACCTCAAGCACCCCTGCATAGACATGTTTACACTTCCAGAAAGGGCAGAGGAAACTCCAAAATGTATCTAATTGACTCTGGGAGGGAGACATTTTCAAATTGGGAAGTTTTAGATGACCAATTTATGAGGTGCTAGAAATGAAATACTAGAGAAAAAAATTACAGAGGTATGTATCCCCTTATAAATTTCATTGTGGATATAGGACAATTTTGTGTGGATGCTTGGTGCTGTCCTCATAGGGAGGGCAGTGTTTATTAACGCTGCTGGATTGTTTTGGGTGATATATGTGCTTTCCTATGCACTCTGCGTGATTTCTTATTCAATAATAAAGATAATCTTCAACAATGATTGAAAACACCTGTTGACAGAATTAGTTCTAACTTCAATTTTGATTCTGGGTTAATTACAGAATCAAATTAATTCTGTGTATTTTGTTAGCTAGATTTTTAAAACGTATAGAATATATACTTGCATGAAAAGGTTCAAAAATTATACAAAGAAATAGTGGTAACATGTAAATGTCCCCTTCTCTGTCCTGCAATCCTCCATGTTTTCCTCATCAGAGGTACTGCTACCAATAGCTTCTTGTATGTCCTCCCCCAGAAATTGTCCATATATATACAAACATATGTATATAATTTTAAAATTTTTACCCAAGCAGAAGGACATAATTTGGCAATCCATTCTATTCACTTAGCAAGGTTATCCAAGGATAATAGGAATTGAAAAAAAAAATTCTCTTAAAACCGACACCAAATTATAGTTAAAAGTGAGAAAATATTTTTGTTTGAGATGTACTCTTATTTTAAAAAAGAAATGAAAATCATGACAACAAATTTTTCATTTTAAACAAAACTTAGATTTTAATTGCAACCATGTGGCATTTCTTAGAAGGAGAAAAGAAATGTAGCTAGGTAAGGCATGGGGTCCTTTCCCATGCCCCTAAATTGTATGATAGCTTATTATAATACATTTCCATTCATATTTAATTTTCATGGCATTATCTTGAGGATAGTCATTTGTACAAAACTATTTCTGGGCTTTATCACCTTTCCCAAGGATCTAGTTAAAAATCCTTTGACATTCAAATTATTTTCTTTTGAAGTGCCTATCTTGTCATGATTGTTAATGTTTTTGTCTTCTTTAATTGTTGATTAAGACAAATAGACAATTGTTACTCTATGATTTGAGCTACTTCCATCATCTGATGGGCAGAGATGATAGCAAGGAAGAGTATTTGAATGGTCAGTTACGTAGTGCATAGTTTCATGATATGATGGCTTTTACTTTACTTCCCAATCTGTCACTACAGGAACCCAAATGGCAGATATGCAGGTAATTAACGAATAAAGAGAATTCCTTCTAGTCCTGGACATACAGAGCTAACAATCTTTTTAATAGGCTACATAAATTTCCTACGTTCCATTTGAGGGGCATACAATTGATGGACAGAAAAAGTGTTTACAGCTTTTTGAAAGTATAAAAGAAATTCATACACTATATATATATTTGTACACAGGGCAAGGAAAATAGATTTTTATAAGTGGAGTTGCCAAGTCAAAGGATACTAGGGTATTTTACATTTTAATAGATTCTATCAAATAGCCCTTTACAATAGTTTTATCAATTTATCCTCCCACCAAAAATATATAAAAGTGAAACCACATATGGTGAAAATAAGATGGCGTCTGTCAGGCAAGGGCAGACATAACCCAGATGGTCTATTCAGTTCAGATTCTGCCTGACCTTCACCCCTTCTCCCATTTTTACTGTTTTGTAAATCTAGCTCCCACTCTAAAGATGCCTAGCTTGAGTAGTCTAGGTGAATTGATTTAGAATTGATTTAAATTAAAATATTAATTGTTCATGAGTCATGGGTTCTGCCAATTATTGTTTATAATAAAGGTTAACATGGTCTTCACTTTAAACTTGAATATATAAAACTGTAATGTCAGAAGATCAGAACAGTCTTGCAGAAGCTACTCTTACTGTTCTCCAGAATCCGGGACTCCTTTGTTGGACCTATCCCCATCTCTACATATTGGCTGACAGTGACAGGCCTCCAAACCCTCTTCCTTTGGTAACAAAAGGGCCTCTTTCCAACACTGGGTTTTATTATAACTTTGTAATTTTTGCCAATCTGATAGTTAAAACAAATTTTATTGTTTTCATTCCCATTTCTTGAATTATAAATAATGTTAAACCTGTTTGTTTTCTATGTTTTTCTTTTGCATCCTTTGTATTTGTTTATATGTGAACTTTATATTCATGTTCTTTAGCTGCTTTCAAAATTGAATTATTCATCTTTCAAATTCACTTATAAGGTAGTTTTACTATTAAAAATAGCCCTTTGATATATAGGATGCATTTTTTTTCCAGTTGTGTTTTGGATGTTATTACCAAATAAACATTAAATTAGGCCAGGTTCAGTGGCTCATGTCTGTAATCCTAGCACTCTGAGAGGCTAAGGTGGGTCAATTGCTTGCACTTAAGAGTTTGAGACCAGCCTGAACAAGAGTGAGATCCCATCTCTAAAAAATAGCCGGGCATTGTGGCAGGTGCCTGTAGTCCCAGCTACTTGGGAGGCTGAGGCAAGGGGAACAGAGTTTGAGCCCAAGATTTTGAGGTTGCTGTGAGCTATGACAGCAAGGCACTCTATTGGGGGCAAGAAAGTGAGTCTTAAATAAATAAACATTAAATGTTTACACAGTCAATTTTAGCAGCCTTTCATCTATGTCTTGTAGATTTTATGTGATGTTTAAGTAAGGCCTTCTCCACTGTAAAATTGTTTTTTAATTCTATTGTATTTTCTTCTAGAACTTTTATATTTCATTTCTTGAAGCACATTAAATATGCTTGGAATGAGCAATCTTCAAAAATAATAGCTTTTTGACATAGTGAGATCTCATCTTTAAAAAAATGATTTTTTTAAAAAAGAAAGAAAAGCAATAGCTTTTCATATGGCTTCCAGGTTTGGTCATAACCTAAAACTAAGATAAGTCATCACTATGTCCCCTTCTTCAAAGATAGGTGTAATAAACGGTTTGAACATTTCTGATACACTTTCCTCTGCCAACATGGAGAACATATGTGCCCACTAAACGTGTCTGATTACAAATTATGACTGAAGGAATGAGGGAAGGGGTTTTGTATATACAAGTCACCAGATGTTTTATAATGATTCTGTTAATATGAGCCTCAGGATTAGACTAGAACCAGTGTTACAGGTCAAGACTGAGGCTCATTGACCAAGCTATGTGGAGAAGTTTGTGCAACGCCTGCTGGCACAATACATAAATATCCAGATTTATTACTCTCTGTCTCCAGCACCAAATTTGCCCACAGATTTATGAAAGGGAAAACATGAAATTGAGATTTGTAAATATTTGAAGTTTACTTCTGAGATCTAAAAAGGCAGTAGGAAGGCTAGTAATAAATTTAAAATAGTGGTTGGGGAATGCAGTAAGTTTGCAATTATAGGAATATAACTTAAGGAAGGAATCACAAACAATAAAATTTAATAATTTCACCCTTGGTTCATAAAACACTGAGCTCCGACTGACATAAATTATTAACCTGAGGAAAAAATGGAGGTAAGTGAGTATAGATTGTCACAAAGGAAATCGTTGATAGATTTGGCAACCACAGAATTCCTAATTCTTCTAACAAGATGATTCTCCTTGCAAGTCAGCAAAGGCCAAAAGTCTTTAAGAATTTTTACCAATATTTATAATGTTCTGTATCCTTTGCCCTATTTATAACCAATGATATCTCAGAAGCTCCCAAAGGTAATCATTATAACAACTTGATCAGTTTTTCATTTTTGTTGGTCAGGAATCTAGTTCCTTCAAAAATCAATTTTATGTAGCTTTTAGGATTATGAGTCTATGTCAGTTTGCATGGTTATTATCAGGCTTTTTTTTTTTTTAAGAAAAATAATTAGGCTAGTGATGGGACTCTAGGCCTCACAGTCAAAGCTAATTTTAAAATTTTTTGTGGGTTTGCAGCTGTGCAGCCTTGACAAATTATTTAATTTCCCAATGCCTTGATTTCTTTATCTTTAAAATGTTACTATTAAAACTTTAAGTGGCAGATCCCATTGCACACCTACTAAAATGCCAAATCCCATCACTGTCTTCTTCACACCAGGGCCATTCCCAGCTGTTTCTGGGCTTTTCTGTGATTTACAAAATGCAGCCCAATTTGAGACAAATTACAAAGCACCACTCCTTTCTCTGGACCCTCACAGCCAGGTCACACTGGTTGATGTGTGGGCTGCACAGAATTTGGGCTGGATTCTAGCCTCTGCTGGCACCTTTATGTAGGGAGGGGTCTTAGGTAGGCCTAGTTTTGTTTACTTCCTGGGAAGAAATTCCTTGATCAGAAAGAAGGTGGCTCAGTATCTGGCCTAGGGACAAGCATGGTGGCAACAAGGAGAAATGAGATGAAAAGAATTTCAGCTAAAGAGCTTTCTTAATAAGGGAAAGACTCAGGAGAAAAGTTTTGTCCTGATTCCTACTTTCAAGTGTAGTCATGTGATAGCACAATGCTCTTGGCTACTGTGGTCAATGTACCTACAACCATGAATGGAAAACCAAGACCTGACCTAGAGCCCTGACACCACTGAGACACTAAACCAATGCTAGGATTCAACTGCCTTTGGACTTTCACAGAAGAAAGATCCCATTTACTTAAGCCACAGTTAGTGGCCAGGCACAGAGGCTCACTCCTGTAATTCTAGCTTTTTGGGAGGCCAAGGCAGGTGGATTGCTTGAGTTCAGGGGTTCAAGATCAGCCTGAACAAGAGGCAGACCCCATCTCAACTAAAAATAGAAAAACTTGCTGGGCATTGTGGCAGGTGCCTATAGTCCCAGCTACAAGGGAGGCTGAGGCAAGGGGATTGCTCAAGCCCAGGAGTTTGAGGTTTCTGTGAGCTATGATACCATGGCATTCTACCAAGGGTGACAGAATGAGACTCTGCCATAAATAAATAAATAAATTATAAGCAATAGTTAGCTGGGTTGTATGCTACTCAAAGCTGAAAGCTTTGTTAATTGATAAAAGACCATAAAGGCTGTTGTAAGAATAAATGAGATAGCATAATTAACTCTCTTCTCAGTCAGGAACACAGCAAGGACTGAGTAATTAATGGCTGCCATGATGACAGGAGTGAAAATGGTAACAATTATGATGATACTAAGCACAATAATGGAAATAGCTTGGGATTGAGATAAAAACCACCCCAGATTTAGTTTCCAGTTTCATGTCTTGAACTAATTAGCTATCTGAAACCTCAATATATACATTTACAAAAAAATAGTTAAGAATAATACTTGTCTCACAGGGTAATTGTAAGGATCCAAAAGGAAGATAAATGGAAAGTATTTTATAAACTGTGAAATACAATATATTGGTTAGTTGTTATTGTTGTAATATTTTAGCCATGATTTCCATAAAAAGGACTGAAAAATGCCCTCAAATTAGAAATAAAAGCAATATTAAAAGTGCCCGGTTTTAGAAAAAGGTAGTAAGTAAGAAGAATTTAAAATAACTGTCAGTCTGTTTTAGCCATAAATTGATCTCATCTTCAAACCATAGAACCCAGGGAAAAAGACAACAAAATCGCCTTATCTGTGGTGATAATGATGAGTTAGTTTTCTTCCCTAAAGGTTAAATGCACCATAAAGAAAGAGAAATTTCAAATTGGAAGGTGACACAGCAGTGAACAGATATATAAAGATGAAGGCCAGCTAATTTTTGAGGAATGAGATCTTTTGTGAAGAGATCAGCCTCAGAAAGGGGGAATTACCATTGTCATTTCCTTGTCCATATTCTCTGGCTCTAGCTTGGTGGGCACTGCCAGTGGAGCAAGTGAGTTTTGTGTCCCAACCAAACAGGACTGAGACTTGCTTAGACCCTAGTTAGGTGATAGGTGCTATTTACTATTTACCTATTCTGTGTCCTTTTTTTTTTTCTTCTTTTTTTTGAGACGGAGCCTCAAACTATCCCCCTGGGTAGAGTGCCATAGCATCACAGCTCATAGCAACCTCCAACTCCTGGGCTCAAGCGAGTCTCCTGCCTCCTCCTCCCAAGTAGCTGGGACCACAGGCACCAGCCACAACACCCGGCCATCTTTTGGTTGCAGCCATCATTGTTGTTTGGCGGGCCCCGGCTGGGGACTTGAACCCGCCACCTTAGGTGTACGTGGCTGGCGCCGAGCCTATTCTTTGTCCTTAAACATAAACACCACAAAGAAAACAGAGGAAAACCTTTACAATACTGATCTTGACAATGGTTTCATGAATATAACACCAAAAACATAGGTAACACAAACAAAAATAAACAAGTGGGATGCTATCACACTAAGTAACATGATACTGGTCTTACCAAAGGTTGTATGAATATAACACCAAAAGCATAGGCAACAAATATAAACAAGGGAACTCCATCAGATTAAATAACTTCTGCACAGCAAAGGAAATAGTCAACAGGTGAAAAGGCAAAATGGGAGAAAACACTTGCAAACTATGTATCTGATGAGAAATTAACTTACAAAATATATAAGGAACACATCAAGCTCAAGTATAAAAAACTAATAAACTGATTATGAAATTGTAAGGACTTGGATAGACCTTTCTCAGAAGAAACACACAAATGGCCAAAAAGTATATTTTAAAATACTCATCATCACTAATTATCAGGGAAATACAAATCAAAACCATAATGCAATATCACCTCATACCTGTTAGGATGAAAAAAAAGACAAGTGTTGGCAAGGATGTGAAGAAATGAGAAAATCTGCATATTATTGATGGGAATGCAAAATGGTGCAGCCACTGTGGAACATAGTGGGAAGAGTCCTCCAAAATTTAAAAATAGAACTACCAGAGGATCCAGAAATCCCCTTCTGGGTAATATCTAAAAGAATTGAAATTAGGATCTCGAAGAAATTTTAGTCCTCTCATTTGACTGCAGCACTATTCATAATGGCTAACATGTGGAAGCAACCTAAATGTCCATCAACAGATAAATAACAAAAAAGTGGTATATATGCACAATGGAAGACTACTCATCCTTAACAAAGAAGGAAATTCTGCAATGTGTGTCCATATGGATGGACCTTGAGGTCATTATGCTAAGTGCAATAAGCCAGATACAGAAAGACAATTACTCCCTGGTTCCACTTATATATGAGGTATCTAAAATAGTCAAATTCGACATATCAAAGATCATAATGGTGATTACTAGGGGCTTGGGGGTGGGAAAATGGGGACTTATTAATTTACAGGCATAAAATTTCAGTTAGGTAATCTAAATAAACTCTAGAGATCTTCTTTACAACATTGTACCCAGAGTCAATAATCAAGTATTACACAGTTTAAAGTTGTTAAGGTAGCTCTCTCATTTAGCATTCTTACCACAATAAAATAAAAACTAATTAATTTTTAAAATGTGTTTAAGTACAAGGGAAAAAACTTGTAATTTTAACTTCAATTAACTCACATTATTTTCCAATCAACTTTATTTATTTACTTATTTTTATTGAGATGGAGTCTCACTATGTCACCTTTGGTAGAGTGCCCTGGCGTCATAGCTCACAGCAACCTCAAACTCTGGAGCTCAAGTGATTCTCTTGCCTCAGCCTCCCTAGTAGCATATACTAGGCTATATGCTTATATATAATGACATACAAATAAGTTTAGAGCTTGGACTACAGGCACCTGCCACAACACCCCGCTATTTCTTGTTGTTGTTTAGCAGGCTCAAGCCGGGTTCGAACTCACCAGCCCCGGAGCATGTGGCCAACGTCCTAACCACTGAGCTACGGGTGCCCAGCCTCAAGTTAACTTTAAAAGGTAGGTGAGAGGAATACCAAGTTATAGGGGAAAAAGGAAAAACTGACATAGAAAAGGCACACAAGCTTTGTTCTTTCATCTCAATGTTTTCTTCTTTTTAATGGCACATTAGGATGGCTTTTATACTTAACTTGAGCCCATTTAAATTGACTTGGTCTGATTCTTTCCTTATTCTCAAACAACCAGACTCTACTCATACTCCTCTTGGCTTCTGGAGAACGCCTATCTCCATGGAAAGCCTCCTGTTAGTTTTTTATGTTCACTCTTTCTTGTGCCCTCGAAGAAGGAAGCATAAATGACTATGATTAGATGCAGCTATTTTTAATTAACCCCTTCACCTATTCTGCAAATGAATGACTCACTATGATGTGGTGAACTGATGGTTTCTAAGGAGACATACATACATACAACATACCCACGTGTTTAATAAAGTTAACCCCACGCTACCAGACCTCAGACTATACTACAAAGCCATAGTGATCAAAACAGCATGGTACTGGCACAAAAATAGAGAGGTAGAACAGAATAGAGAGCCAACAGATGAATCCAACTACTTACTGGTACCTGATCTTTGACAAGCTGATTTCTTGTCAACATTGAGTGGGGAAAAGATTCCCTATTTAACAAATGGTGCTGGGGCAAACTGGCTGGCAACCTGTAGAAGACTGAAACTGGACCCACACCTTTCACCATTAACTAAGTTAGACTCTCACTGGATTAAAGACTTAAACTTAAGACATGAAACCATTAAAATACTAGAAAAAAGTGGAGGGAAAACACTTGAAGAAATCAGCCTGGGCGAACATTTCATGAGGAGGACACCCCAGGCAATTGAAGCAACATCAAAAATACACTATTGGGACCTGATCAAACTAAAGAGCTTCTGCACAGCCAAAAACACAGTAAGTAAGGTAAGCAGATAGCCATCAGAATGGGAGAAGATTTTCGCAGGTTATGTCTCTGACAAAGGTTTAATAACCAGAATCCATAGAGAACTTAAACATATTAGCAAGAAGAAAACTAGTGATCCCATCTCAGGGAAGACAAGGGACTTGAAGAGAAATTTCTCTGAAGAAGATCAGCGCACGGCCTATAGATATATGAAAAAATGCTCACCATCCTTAATCATCAGAGAAATGCAAATCAAAACTACTTTGAGATATCATCTAAC
>CAUYQV010107135.1:0-55659 GCA_963574575.1 Galagoides demidoff
ACCACCTGGCTGGCGGCCACACTCATAACTGCACAGAATCAACTCGTGTAACCAGAACATCTGTACTTCTGTAATAGTCTGAAATACGGTAAATAAATAGTGAATAGAATAACATCTGAAAATAACCTCAACCAATCAAAGTAAAAACAAACAGTACCATTCAAAACTGAGCAAAAGACATGAACAGACATTTTCAAAAGAAGGTAGACAAGGGCCAGGAACACAGGCAGAGAGGCTGACAGCAGGAATCACTGGGAAAGGCACCACCTCACCCCCACCGTGGGCATCACTAAAAAGTCAGGGAGGAAGGGAGGCTCGCGTGGATGCTGAGAGAAAGGGATGATTATACACTGTTGGTGGATTTCAAATTAGTGCAACCTTTACAGAAAACAGGATGGCGCTTCCTCAAAGAAGTAAGCATCCACTTACTATTTGACCCAGCAGTCCCACTATTGAGTATCTACTTAAAGGAAGAAAAGTCATTTTATTAAAAAGACACCTGCATTTGAATGCTTATTTTAGCACAATTCAGTCAAAAAGATGTGTAATCAACCCAAGTGCCCATCAATTCACGAGTGAATTAACAAAAATGGGGCATGTGTAGACTATGGACTACTAACCACTGTGCCATTAAGTGGAATGAACCTGTCTTTGTAGCAACCTGAACGGAACTGGAAAACAAACCCACATGTATCTCAGGAATGGAAAGCAATCCCACGTGTACTCTCTAATAACTTGCAACTAATCGATGAGCAGAAATGTGTACAAAGAAAAGTAAAAGGCTGGCAAATGGGAGGGAGGTAAAAACCTGCCCAATGGGTGTAACAGACACTGTTCAGGTTATGGGCACACTGAGAGCCCGGAGTTAATCATTGTAAAAGGCATCCACAGAACAAAAACATTTGCGCCCATTAAAATGAAAATTACATTTTTAAAGTAATTAAAAAAACAAAATACAATGATATGTGCAATGTAATTTAGACAGTAAAGTTTGTGCATGAGATAAGAGGTTCAGAACAATCTGGCAAAACAGAAATCACTGCATGAGAATTCAAAAATTATGAGTAGCATTCTCTTTGATCAAATTTTCCCCTTGTGCTAGCATGGGGCAGGGGTAGGGGCAGGGGCAGGGATCTAATGGTGTCTACTGAGGAAATCTCCCACACGAAGACAACCTACAACACGAAGAGAATTTGAGAAATTCTGATCTGAATAAAACATGGTTTTCTTTGCTTGCTTCTAACTATCAGAAGCTGGTTGCATTATATACCAAGGCACCATGCCTTAAGAAACTAAAATAGATGCATCACATAATCTTAAAAATAACCATATTAGCGTTAATGTTTACCTATAGCTCCACTGCACGTTATTTTCAGCCAACAATATTCCCAGTTTCACTGCTTGCCTCTTTCTTATTCCAATCCTGACAGTCACCTAATTAACAACTTTATTTTTATCTTAGATCTGTGATCTCCAAGCTCAGCCACAGAACTGACCCTGGTCGTGCCTTTTGGGAACTGGGCCACACAGCATTGCTGCCTGTGCTCTGCTTCCTGTCTCATCCATGGAAATATTGTCCTCCCTGGATGTTGTCCCTGCTGCCGAAAAGGTTGGGGACCACTGTCTTAGATCATCTCGTGATTTCAGAACCCAATATTTTTACGAGTAATAGGGTAATACTGTTGCCAGAAATTCTTTCTGTAGTAGTTCCTTGGTCTTGAAGTTTCAAAGAATGAACTGACCACAGAGATCCACATAAGGTAGGATTTATTAGCTAGAAAATCTAGGAAAGGAAGGCAAGGCAACCAGAGCCGTAGGCAGACGGACCGAGACCCAAGTTCAGGTTTATGTGTAAATCTGGGCTTCTCAACCTCTGAGGACATGGAGCTCTACTCACAGTCACAGAAGTGTTTTCAAAGGATACTGAAATATTTCCAGGTGGGTATGGATCTGACTTTCTTTGGACACCAAAATTATATTTTTGTATTTTTCCTCATTTCTAGCATCTGTTCATACACTGAGTGAATAAAACATTTCTTAATTATTAGCTATTAACAAAGTGGCAGGCCTGAGGAGAATTTTACGTTTTGTGAAAGGAAATACAAATTACCCTGTTAAACACATAATGAAATATGGAGTAATTTTTCATTAGAAAAAGATGTTCAATCTTGTTTAACATAGAATAAAAAATACTAAACAAAATTAATCGACTTTAGTTTTGACTTCAGTCACTTCCTGAAAAGGTTTAATTCAGAATAATTCCTCCAATTATGGTTCCAACACCCCATCAACACACAGCATCGCCACTGCCTCACCTGTCTTCCCCAAGTCAGACACCTGTCCCCCTCCCTGCCCCTACACGTGTGAGGCCCTAGTTCCCCCGTGATGTCATAATACCCAACACCACCCTACACCGTATCATACATTGTGATTACTAAGTACAGTAGGAAAAATAATGCTTGCCCCATTCGCAAAACCATGTTCACATCTTTATTCCTGAAACTTGTGCTGTCTTATTTAATAAATGGCAAAGGAAAATTAAAACTGCAGGTGTAACCAAAGTTACTAATCAGTTGCCTGTGAAATAAGGAGATGACTCTGGATTATCTGTGTGGGCCAAACACAGGAAGGGATTTGGAGATACTACGATGTTGTCTTTGAAGATGGGGCAAGGGGCCAGGAGGGAGCTCCAGAAACCGACTCTTCCACAGAGGAGCCTGATGGAACACAGCTCTGCTGACTGCTCAATATTCAGCCCAGGGAGATCCATTTCACATTTCTGACCTTACCACAGTAAGACAATAAATAAGTATTGTTTCAGCCACTAAGTATTTGTAGAGTATCAAAAAACTAATACCATGATTGAGCCCTACCTCTGTTCAGAGGATCCGAGGCAGGTAGCCAGGACTTCTGCTGTTCCAGGAGTAGCCTGCTTCCCACCCTTTATGTGGGCTTTCTTATATCTGACCTTGGAGGACTTATTATTCAGTCGCTGTGTTAATCTATCAGCCACAACTGACATCTACAAGGTTTTGACACAACTCTTATTTAAATATTTATTGTTACCAGGAAATAATTAAGAAAAACTTGAGCATTACAGAGCTTATCATTTTTAATAGACTTCAACTTAGTTATAAAAAAATTACCAAGCAGACTATTAAATGATTTTAATGCAAATTGAAGATTTGTTTATATCTATTCTCCACTATGACATTAAAGATACAGTTTCTCAACAAACTCATCAGGCCTTCTTTCAAATTTTTGTAAGTAAATGTATCACAAATTGATTTAATAATGGAGATATAACAAATTAAAAGTACTTCCCATGTATACGCATCATTTGATAATGTAAGCAATTTTTATATGTAGTAATAATTTATACAAAAATCTGCTATGTAATTTTACCAATGTTCAAGAAAATGCATCTTGAAATTAAATAAAGAAATAAAATATTAAAACTATATTATACCCATGGAGAGAAAATAGCAAGTACTAACAAGAAAACTTATAAGAAAGTAGCAAACAAAGCAATCATGATTTTAGAAAACTCAGAAAATATAATGATATTAGGTGTTTGAATATAAATATTCACTAGCAAGAAACTTAAGAGTGTCTCAGCATTTTTTTTACCACAAACTTTTGACTCATATTTTTTTTTTTTCCATTTGGTTGTGAAGATTTTCTTGGGGCAAAAAACTTGCAATCTTATTGCCAAACAGCTTTGCATACAGTTTCATACATTGCTAAATATTTAGACAAATCAGCAGAGTTTTTTTATGTGTCTGAGTTGCTCCATCATCTAATTTCCAAAGGAAAGCAACTTTTCCTATTTTAGAGTTGGTTGCATGGAAATTAATGACTGTGCCAACAAAAACTCCTACTTTACTTTTAAAGTACATTACCAGTAACTAATAAAGGGCAGAAGATGGGAAATAAAAGAGAAAAAAGTTGAAAGACTTTTTCTCTATAGATATAAAAGTTATTATTTTGTTATTGATAATAATCTGTGCAAAAGAGAAAAGATTTATTTTTCATTCAATGGAAATTTTAATGTTTTATAATTGAAATAACATCTACAGTCAGGGATGCTCTTATGCTCTTGGTTCACAAGAGCAAATAGAAAAAGAAGAAGTTTCTGAACTTTCACAAAATGCACACAATTTTAGCAGAGTTAGTAATAAACTCGTTCTGATTTCTAATAAACCATTGCTTCTTAATATCACAAAAATTCTGTAATGTATCATTACAGACAATTTCAAATTCTTTGGAATAGAATCCCTTTTCTCTCTCTTTTTTCATTCATTTATTTATTTTTTTAAATGTATTTATTTGAGACAATCTCACTCTATTGTCCAGGCTAAAGTGCCCTGGTGTCAGCCAAGCTCACAGCAACTTCAAACTCCTAGATTCAAGCAATCTTCTTGACTAAGCCTTCAACTATTGGTACCCTCCACAATTTGTTGGTAATTTTTTCAATTTTTAGTGGAGACTAGGGCTTGCTCTTCCTCAGGCTGGTCTCAAACTCATGATCTCAAGTGATCCTCCTACCTAAGCCTCCCAGAGGGCTAGGATTACAGGCTGGAGCCACTTCACCTGATTCCCATTTTTATTTATTTTTTCTCTTTTATTAAAATACTTCCTTCAAAGGTTTTCAATGCTTTCAAATTTTGGCGGGGGTGGGGTGGGGTGGAGAGATTAAATAATCTTATTAATGAACCATATAAAGTGTTCATAATTATATAATGTCTATCTGATCCTAATATTTTATTAAGTGGCAACCTCTGTGTATTAACTTTTAAAAATTACTAGTGGTGAATAAATAGCTACACAACAATCATGAAAAGCTTTTTTAAACCCAGGCTTAGTTCACGAAAATATAAAAAAATCTGGCCTTATCCTTCCAGGGAAGTTCTTTGACTATTTTCCTGTCTATTAAATTGTAATGTTTCCTTATAAATAATTAATAATTGGTATTGCACTAAGTAGAAATTGGATTAAAAAACAAGGTGGGAGTGAAAAAAGATCTCAGAATCAGATTAGAAATGAAAAAATAATGTTAAAGATAAAGCCTTGTAAATATTTTTTTTTCTCTTTGGCCTTTGGATAATTTGAGTTCAAAGCTCTGTGAAGCTAAGTTAATCTCTGTTTTGTGGTTAGCATTTTATGTGTAAACAGTAACAGCTGATGCCCAGGCTAATTCCCAAGAGGGTGTTTGACCTTTTCACAAAGAACGACATCTTAGTACAAATAAAATGCTCTTAGTACAAATAATTTACTCTTCCATTGATTTATAAAATAACACAGAAAAACTGAAATTGCATAACAAATACATACGAAGAGTTTTGAAAATTTTATATGGTTTTGAAGAAAGGAAAAACTATTAAAATTTTAATATTCAACATGTACCAATAACAAATGATGATGCAAGTCGTGTTGAGAACCTCTTATAATTGCAGAAGTCAAACGTAACTTACATATTATAAATTTAATAGTTTTATTGTTTCTAAAATTATGTCTATATTTTTCACACCTTCTAAATATACAGGCTGACCTCAAGAGCCTGCAGGGTCAGTTCCAGACCACCTCAATAAAGCAAATGTTATAATAAAAAGAGACACACAACTTGGGGGGTTTTCCAGTGCATCTAAAAATGTTTCCATAATATTGTAGTCTATTAAGTATGCAATGTATTATGCCTAAAAATGCACATACTTAAATTTAAAATGTTTTATGGCTTAAAAACGGTAACAATTATTCAACCCTTCAGGGAGCCATGATATTTTAGCTGGTGGGGGTTCCTGCCACCAGGGGATGGTTGCTGACTGGTTAGGACAGTGATTACCAGGGGGACAGGGTAGCTGTGAAGCCTGTTCCACCAACCATGATATTCTAAAAACTCTATTACTGTTTCCACAATGTTCACAGCGTCTTAGCCAGGAGCAGATTTCATGTCAAGATGTCACTTTCCTGTTCTTCTGTAAGAACCAACTCCTCATCCTCTCTGGTTTTATCAGGAAACAGCAGCAATTTGGTCCCGTCTTCAGTTCTCTGGCTATTTCTACTCCATCTGTACTTACCTCCTCCACTGAGGTACCACTCCGCTCAACGTCATCCATGAGGGTTACACCAACTTCTTCCAAACTCCTGCTAATGTCGATGTCAACTCCCATAAATCACAAATGTCAGAACAGTGAATATAGTGAAATTCTTTCCAGAAAGTTTTCCACTTCCTTTGCCCACGGTGATCACTATATATAGCAGTTACAGCCTCACAAAGATGTACTTCTTAAATTATAAGATTTGAAAATCAAAATGACTCCTTGACTCACAGACTACAGAATGGAGGTTGTGTTAGCAGGCGTGGAAACAGCAGTAATTGCCTTGCACACACCTGTCAGAAATGTTGGTCAGCCAGGTGCGTTGCGATGATCAGTAATATTTTTGAATTTTTTTTTTTTTTCTGAGCAGTCAATTTAAACAGTAGGCTTAAAGTATATAGCAAACCATTTTTTAACCAGATATTCTGTTATCCTGGCCTGTTGTTGCATTTATAGAGTACAGATATAGTAGATTTAGTAACATTCTTTATCACCTAATGATTTTCAGAATGTTACATTGCTTTCAACTTAAAAGTCATCAGCGGCCTTCGCCCCTCACAGGAGAGTCAGCCTGTCCTCAAAGCTTTGATGCCAGACGTTGCCTTCTCTTCTCTAATTAGGCCTGTACGGCATCTCCTTTCATTAGGAGATTTTTTTTCTTTCTTTTTTTTTTTATTAAATCATAGCAGTGTGCATAGCAGTGTGCATAGCAGTGTGCATAGCAGTGTGCATTAATCACGGGGTACAGTGTACTGTTTCTGTATACAATTTGAAATACTTTCATCCAACTGGTTAACATAGCCTTCATGTCTTTTTCTTACTTATTGTGTTAAGACATTTATATTCTACAATTAGAGAGATTCACATGTACCCTTATAGGATGAACCATAGGCGTGATCCCACCCATCACCCTCCCTCCACCCATCCTCCCCCCCTCCTCTCCCTCCTCTCTCTCTCCATGTTCCTGGGCTACAATTGGGTTATAGCTTTCCTATGAAAGCTGTAAATTAGTTTCATAGTAGGGCTGAGTACTTTGGATACTTTTTCTTCCATTCTTGGGATACTTCGCTAAGAATATTTTCCAGCTCCATCCATGTAAACATGAAGGAGGTAAAGTCTCCATCTTTCCTAACGGCTGCATTAGGAGACTTTTTCATGAGTCCTAAAAATCTGTTGCTTGTTAGCCAGCTCCATCGACAATCCTCGTGAGGTCCTCTGGGTAATTTGCCACAGCTTGGTCACCACCACCTGCTCGTCACCTTGCTCTCTCAGAATGGCGCTGTTTCCCTTCTAATTTCTGAACCAACCTCTGCTGCCTTCAAACTTTATTTTTCCATTAGCGTTCACCCCTTTCCAAGGCTCTGTGGAATCCAGAGTTAGGGCCTTGCTCTGGGTTAGGATTTGGTTTAGGGGAGTATCGTGGCTGGTTTGATCTTTTACCCAGACCACTAAAACTTTCCTCTTACTAACAATAAGGGTGTGTCAGTTCCTCACCAT
Source organism: Galagoides demidoff (assembly GCA_963574575.1). Lineage (NCBI taxonomy): Eukaryota > Metazoa > Chordata > Mammalia > Primates > Galagidae > Galagoides > Galagoides demidoff. The sequence continues at coordinate 7,596 of CAUYQV010107135.1, forward strand.
TTGCCTGTTCACTGGAATAGCACTTTCAATTTCCTTCAGCCACTTTTCCTTTGCATTTATAAGTTGGCTAACTTTTTGGTGCCAGAGACCTAGCTTCTGGCCTCTTTAGGCTTTCAATACAACGTCTTCTCTAAGCTTAATGATTTCTACATTTTTATTTAAAGTGAGAAAAATGAAACTCTTACTTGAACACTGAGAGGCCATTATAAGGTTATTAATTGCCTAATTTGAATATTTTTGTGTCTCAGGGAATAGAGAGGCCTAAGGAAAGGGGGGGGAGCAGCCGTTTGGTGAATCAGTCAGAACAAGCACAATATTTATGGCTTATGTCACCACCTCCTTTCATAAACAAGAATCGTGTCCCCCCAAATGGCCATCGTAATGTCAAAGATCATTGATCACAGATGGCTGTAATAGATATAAGAATAATAAAAATGTCTGAAATATTGAAAGAATATTTGTGTCAAAATGTGACACAAAGACATAAATTGAGCACTTACTTTTGGAAAAGCTCTGGTAGGATTGCTTGATGCAGCTAATCTGGGACCTTCATTGTTACAAAACAGGTCACCTACAAAGGGCAATATAGCAAAGCCCAGGAAAACGAGGTGAGCCTCGTCTATCAAACACTGTTTTTAGAAATGATATAGGCCCTCCATACTGGTCTACGAATCTGTAAATATGTACACTAGAAAGGAGGGGAATAGTTTTGCCAGAGGTTGAATTTTGTTTTTTATTTATCTATTTATTTTCATTTTTCATTAAATCATAAACACATAGATCATGTATACATTGATGCATTTATGGGGTGTAATGCACTGATTTCATATAGAATTAGGAACATTTACATCACACTGGTAATATATTCCTCATCTCGTGTACTTAGTTATTGTGTTAAGACATTTATACTCTATACTAATAGATCCGACATTATATCAATCTTAATATAAAAGTTAAATTTTTAGTTAAATCTGAACATAAAAGTTAAATCTAAATCTTTCATTTATACTCTATACTAATAGGTCCGATGTTATATCAATCTTAATATAAAAGTTAAATCTATGAGGCAAGTGAATTCATAAATATTTTACAAGAGGACTTTTCTTTCTTTCTTTCTTTTCTGAGACAGAGTCTCACTATGCTGCCCTGGGTAGAGTACCGTGGCGTCACAGCTCATAGCAACCTCCAACTCTTGGGCTTAAGTGATGCTCTTGCCTCAGTGTCCCAAGTAGCTGGGACTACAGGTGCCCACAACAATGTCTGCCATTTTTTGGTTGTAGGTGATTATTGTTTGGGAGGCCCGGGCTGGGTTCAAACCCGCCAGCTCAAGTGTATCTGGCTGGTGCCCTAGCCACGGAGCTATAAGCACTGAACCACAAGAGGACTTTTCTATTTTTTAACTTTTATGAGGGAATACATACATAAAAATTAAGATATGTGTTTAATATTTATATGTCAACCTGTTTATCTTCTCTACACTTACTGACACTATTTAAACTTCTATTAACTAAATAATCCTTTAAAGGCAGCCAAGATAGTAAGAGGTATCTATAATCAACTCCAAGAAGCAATATATAGAATTTTTAAATGTACTGTAAGGAGCTAATGGGCCACTAAGAACACAATAATTGTAGAGTGAATATCATCAACCAAGATACTTGTTATAGAAAAAAATTACTAGCTCTATGGGGCAATCCGTCTCTCACCATCAGCTCCTACTTTACCAATTACAGGATCAAGGAAATTAACTTTAGTCAGTACTTGTGAGCTCAGGATAGTTTTTTACTCACACCTGATACTCATCACAAAACTGCAAACTAAGTGTTATTATCTCTTGTACAAAAATTAGGAAACTAGCACAAATTATGCAACTTGTCCAAACCTAAGAGGTTTTTAGTTAGATTGGATGTTTCTCATACCACTGTGTTTTCTATGTCCCAGAGTATAAGTTCCCGAGTTAGACACACGGCCACTGAGATTCTCACCCATGAGTTAGAGAAGCCGTCCTCAAAGAAGCAAATAATCCTGAAATGGCTTGAGAAAGAGGGTGGGAAAATCATCTAGGAGAATTTTTCTTCATAAAAATTGTTTAGTTGTTCAGATTATTTCCAGAGGCCAGATTCCAAGAAGTAATTATAATACATAAAGGTTAAACATGTTTTAATGTTCTTCGTACAAATTCAGAAAACTCTTCAATATTAAACATCAGCAGCTCATTTCAACCTGTGTTAAATATTCAATATAATCATTTTCGTCTCTATGATAAATGTTATGTACATAAGTGCATTTTAATCATTATAAACTGTGTCTTCTGTTTTTAATGCATATGTGTGGGATTTCTGTGAGACTGGAATTGTTAAATGTCTATGGGTTTTCTGTTAGAGTGTGTTTATTTTACTAAGAACTCATATATATAATACTTCATAAATTGAATATTTTTGAAAAAGAAGAATAAGCTAATTATGCACACATTAAGCATAACAGTTAATCTTAGTATATTCATTTGGTAAAAACACTACTGTACCCAAGAAAAGATATTTAAAAGTTAGAGTATGTTTTAGGAATTTAGGAAAATAAATAAAATATAAAGCAGTGGTGCCTATATAGGGTCTTCCAAAAGTTACCACTGAGGTGACCATACATGGAGAGAATTGGGATATTGTAGCTAAATGTATTTTTCTTTATAAATTATTTAATACAAAATTTTACACTATGCTTACAAAATATTCTCTACATGTTGGCCACCTCTTCATAAAACTTTTTTGGTAATGAAAATTTTGCAAATAAAGGTGCGTTTAGCTACAATTTCCCATTTTTCCCTGTGTACGCTGACCTTAGGAGCAACTTTTGGGAAAGCCTGTCTTTGTATTTCTGAACTGATTATTTTCATGTATATTTTTTCTAATCACTATTTAATTGATAACCCTAGGAAATAATAGGCTCATTTTTCCATGAAGTCAGCCAAAAATTAAACTAGGTCGGATACTACCTTGGATTTTTCAATTTACAGTCTCATTTACTGTCAAGGAGTGATTATGTAATCAGACCAGTGTTGGTGAATGAACAGCTCATGTTCATATTTGCATGGAGCGAAATCATAGTTTAATGAAAGAGCACAGGTCTAGTTTCACGGACGCAACTTCCAGCGGGATCTCAGCAATATCCTCTCATTCTTCTCATCTCCTCTCTGAAATTAACCATTTTCCACGTGTGTTGTTCATCTCCTCTCCAGTGCCAACAAAGTGGTCATGGGTAGGCTGCACGTCTGTCTGACGTGTGGATATCTAGTTCACGGTGAGCATGACTCTCTCGGCTGCTTTACCACCTGACAGTGTGGTTTTTCCTGGACGTGGACACATGTGTTCTCTCAGTGTTAAGTTTTGGGTCATTGAGAACCTGGTTGGAGTCTGAAACCTGTTGCCCAGTTACACTCACAGTGGACAGAGGCTGTTCCTCCCTCCAGTGCTGAGTCTGTGCTCAGATTAGAACTGCTCTATCCATAGGGTTTGCTCAGTGTTGTCCCCACTCTCAGTCTGTCTCTTCTTTTGGTACCTACACTAGTCTCTCTGCTATGCTCCCCACTCCTGCCACGGTCAACCTTGCGTATTTGTTTTACTCAATTCCTGTTAACCTTCTGGGGTGTGCGATACTGCTACTATCCTCCCCCCGCTCCTGTCTCATGGGTGGGAATTTCTAAGTGGGTTTATTGCTCCTTCCTTCCTTGCAGTAAGTTCTTAATGATGTTGCCCTTACTTTGGCCACCTGGTGGGTGGTTAGGTCGGATGCCCTTCCACTATAGCCTGAGGCCTGTGTTCATAAGGAAGGGAGCTGTGGGAGGTTACTTCTTGTCTCCATCCCAGTTACTGCTGTTCTCCCTGAGGGCCAAACCATAAGGGAATATTTGGTCAGTCCCCTGCTTTGGCTGACATCTTTCTTGTGGGCACCTATAGAGGTTTGTGAAGAACAGCCTGAGTGTGATAGGAATTCCTATCTTGTATGCAGCTCATGCAATTGTACACTCTCATGGCAGCCTTACTACTGCCTTCAGCAATTAGCTAAACATTTTAGATGAATTCTCTTAATTGGCTTTACTGACAAATGGTATAAATAGCCTCTATGTACCTTATCATGGTTGAAATGAACTTAAAATTATTTATTTCCTCTGTGTTATTTAAAATATGAAGCTTCTAAGCTCACAACGATAAACTGACATAGTTCTAAAATACAGGTCTAGCTTTACTTACTTGAATAGAGTGTTCTTAACTTTTTTTCCACATTAGAGATGTTTCCTAAGGAAAATGTGTCTGCTTATTTTTCCTTATATTTGCACTTCTGGTGCCTAGAACTATGTCATGCACAAAGTAGATGCTCATTTAATGTTTACTTAATGAGTGTTTGGTTTGGTTCAAATATGCTTATCTAATCGTTTGGTTCAAATATGCTTATCTAATTGTTAAATCTCAACCAGTCTCAAAAAAATTTGTGGGGCTCAGTGTATAAACTAAAATTACAACAAAAGGGGAAAATATATAATAGATACTGTAATTAAAAGTTTGGGACTTGTCCTTGAAACTAAACAGAGAACATGGACAAGTGGTTTTAAGAAAAGGAAAGAGAAATGGGCTAATTTTCAGGCAAAGGAGAAGGATGGCAGGTGGTTATCTAGAAGAACTATCATCCCCCTTTAAGCAGAAAGACAGGGTTTGTAAAGGTGGTTTTCAGTTTGGGGCTATTGTTATTTAACTGTAGCTTCTTTGTTGAAGGGGATCCCATGACCTTTGTCAGGGATATCTCCATAGAAACATCTACTATAGATTAAGAAATGTTGGTGTGGATGTGCAGAAAAGGGAACACTTCTACACTGCTGGTGGGAATGCAAACTAATACGTTCCTTTTGAAAAGATGTTTGGTGAACACTTAGAGAACTAAAAATAGACCTGCTATTTGATCCTATAATCCTTTTATTAGGTACATATCCAGAAGACCAAACATCACACTATAACAAAGATATTTGTACCAGAATGTTTATTGCAACCCAATTCATAATTGATAAGTCATGGAAGAAGCCCAAGTGTCCATCAACCAATGAATGGATCCATAAATTGTGGTATATGTACACCATGGAATATTATGCAGCCTTAAAGAAAGAGGGAGACTTTACCTCTTTCATGTTTACATGGATGGAGCTGGAACATATTCTTCTTAGTGAAGTATCTCAAGAATGGAATAAAAAGTATTCAATGTACTCAGCCCTACTATGAAACTAATTTATAGCTTTCATATGAAAGCTATAACCCAATTATAGCCCAAGAATATGGGGAAAGGGAGGAAAGGGGAGAGAGAGGATGGGTGGAGGGAGAGTGGGACCACACCTGTGGTGCCTCTTACAAGGGTACATGTGAAACATACTAAATGTAGAATATAAATGTCTTAACACAATAACGAGTTTGATGAAAATATTCCAAATTGTATATAAAACCAGCACATTGAACCCCATGACTGCATTAATATACACAGCGATGATTTAATAAAAAAATAATAAAAATAAAAAAAAATTTAAAGGAAAAAAGATATTAGAAAACAAAGGACATTTTTGTGCCCCTTGGATTACTGGTTTTAGGCAGGAATGCGATTTTAATTTGCATAAAGGGCAAAAGGATGTTAAATAGACTACTGTAAAATAATTTGCCCTTTTACAGGCCATTGCCTCTGTTTCAATATCATCATCTGATTTCTAGGCAAAGCAAGGCAGTTTTCTACATGTGTGATTAATTTTAAGCCCTTTTGTCTCATTTCTCCAAATCATCCGCTAATATTTCTATTCCATGAAAGGAACTCATTCCTTTTATTTGTTTTAGTATATACCTTAGACTTATTGAAATAAAAACACTCTACAGAGAAGAATGAATAATAAAAATAAAAACTAGGTTACATTAATTGGACTTATCAAATCCAGTAGAAAAAAACAAAAGTGAAAAAGTCTATGGAATTTTACCTGAAAATAGAGGACCCCGATATGCTGATTATTTTTAAAATTAAGACTCTTGAAGGTCAGCAGATGATAAAAAGGCTCTAATATGATATTCCCTTATCTACCTAAAAACTAGACCTGCCAGAGAGAATATCATTGCCCACATCCCCTCCTTGAAATCTTCCTACCCATCTATCTAGAAGAAAAAATGCAACCACACCTGGACAGACGTTTTCACAGATAGTATTTGCCTTTTGGACTCATTCACATTCTGAAGAGAGTCATTCAGAAGCTAATTATTGCCCCTGCATCCATTCTGTGTCCCTGATAATTACCTTTAACCCCTCAGAAGATTACCTACTCCACCCTCCCCTTATGGAGAAGGGCAGACAGGCACCTGTACCACGTTGGGTTACTGGATACTCAGTCCCTCTCATGCCATCTCCCAGCTCTTGTGCGTGTTAAATTAATCCACATGTCTTATCTCTTAGGAATTAATCTATTGTTAGTTAATTCTCAGGGAACTTCAGAGGGCAGAGGGAAACTCCCCTCTGGTATCCATAAAAGTAGGTGGGAATAGGAGATACCGGCAGTTACTGAAATTAGGCATTACAGAAGTGAAGTATGAGACAAATTTAGAGACTATGTAAGATAGGTGTTCATAATTTTTTGCACACTTCTTTAATGTTCAGAAATCAGATAAATTATTCCCATATCGATCCTGTTTCTAAAGGAAAAACTTGGGTCTCAGAAATGTTTGGCAATTCTCCCTTTTTACTACATGTGAGAATGAGGGAACCAGAATTCATGACAACTTTTAAAGTCTCTCGTACTTTTCTCTTAGTCGGATATGTCTTCGTGAGGTAAGCAAGATAAAAATGTAGGCTAGGAAGGGAGGCGATGAGATTTCTAATATGATTCTCTGTCACTGTGCTAGACAAGACTTTTATGAAAAAGAAACAAGATAAATGAAGATATAAAGATACACCTTTAGATACTGACAGGTGGAGGGTTTTTTCATCCTCTTTGGACCAATTTGCAGCAGCACCAGTGAAAGCAGCTTATCACCACTTCACTTACCTTGATGATGTTGGAGTGTGCTTTAAGAGGGAAACACTGAAAAATGGGTTTGAACAAACAGGCATTCACTTTCATTTTTACGTGTTCTTTCCTTGTGGCTACAAAATAATTTAGACCAGCCACTTGTGGGTTTTCAAGACCTCTATGTAGCCCAATTTTGGGGAAATTCAGATAATTCTTCCATTCTATTTAAAACATACATAGTCATAAAAAGAAAAAACCTGCTTATAAAAGGATTTTTAAAAACATATCTGACGAAACTAGACTTCCATTTCTTTGATTTTTGGAACAAAACTCTGCAATGCACTTCTCTTCACACAGGCAGGGTGGTAGGGTATTGTTAATCATTTCATGGACCGTGACTATACCATTCTTTAATTATCCTGTTAATCAGTGTGAATGTCACCTGTTACAATATTCATACACTGGATCTGTGGTACCCATTACTCTAATTAATTAAAAACTCAAAGTTATTTATTGATTCATTAAATAAGTAGATACAGTTCATATACCTCTCTAAGATTCACTGAATAAGTTTTGCATCTGAGCTGTATTTATCTTTCATTCACTTTCTCATCCTCCAGTTAGAACATTTTGGATTTTTTTATGCTCCTATTTCCTTCATTTTGTTCCATAATAGCCTTTTAGTTTTGAAGTTAGCTAAAATAGGAAGTAACTGTGGAAAAAAAACAAAGTTTGGCCTTCATGGAACTTGCTTTTAGTGGAGAAAGACTAACTGTACACAAATTAGAGCAAATAAGCAAATAAGTAAATTGTATAGTGCGTTAGAAGACAGAAAACAAAAATGATGTGGGAAAATACAGAACAGGACGAACAGGGGAAAAAATTAAGCAATTTCTGTTTTTTAAATGATCAGGAAAAATCTTATTAAGAAATACAAATGGGACCACGGACCACTTTTACCTTCACAGATGGTTGGAGAATCCCCTCCCATCGTCAATTCTCCAACACTCCCCCAACCTCTTCTCAATCCTTACACGTAGAAACCCTTCTATATTTTCAGGCTTTTGCAACAGACACATAAAGGCTTAATCCTGGGATGTTCCATTTCAAAGGTGGCCAAAATCTACAGGAAAAGGAATTACAATCTATGTTAACTAAACTAATGAAAGAGGGGAAAATAATAAGATGGTAAAACCAAAGTAATAGTTCAATAAATAATTGCAATTTAAAGTTTTTACACACAAGGAGTTAATAACTCATTGGAAGGAAACACGTAACCCCAACACGGTGGTTATCATTCACACAGTTACTCATTCACTCAAAAGAATCTGTAGATTTAATACATCATTGATAATGGTAAATGGCAGACCAGCAGGACATCGTCAATTATTTTGATTTTATATACTTTTCTCTCCAATACAAAAAGAAGAATTTGTGTGATTTACCATCATTGGGAGCCTTAAAAATTTCAATTTTAAAATTGTTGTCTCTGCAAACTACTGTCCTGCCACAGATATTAGACTGGACACTAAAATAATTTGATATTTAGCTTCTTCAAAATTATAAAAGCCACAATCTACCTTTCATATTTTTTTGGTATTGAAAATAAGGATTAACAAAGCCAAATTTTGTTCTTAGAACATACTTTTTCTCTCTGAATACCTTTTAGAGCTTCATTTGAATGCACAAAACTAATGTATTTTTATTATTTATAAAAATAATATAGTAAGTACAACATCATGTAGTTTAATTCAGCACTCTTGTATTCAGTTCAAAAACAGTCTTAGCTATGATGGAAAATTGCCTATTTTCTCTTCAAATTCATCCAGGGAACAGTTTTATTTTGGGTAATTTTAAGGGAGAAGTAATTGTATAGTAGCTCCATATTCATAAAGAAAACTTTTCCCGTTATCTCTGAACTTCAGAATAGCATAAATCCCTGTTATTTCATTTTAACAATCACGTAGCTTATAAATGGAATTTTATATTTCTACAACATGAACAAAATAGAAATTTTGTCTATTTAAATTTTGTACAAGTACTCTGGGTTTGTTTTTTTTTGTGTGGAATAGAACAGCATCATTTCAAAGCCCACAGTGGGGTATCATGAGCACTGTGCACTTTCTCTCGAGTGTGGTACACACAGACAGCTGTGTAAACAAGTCACACCTCAGGTGTCTCCTGTGCTTTCTGTGTGGAGGAACACGGATGAACACTGAGAATCCTTTTTGAGTTTCTGTGCATCTTGCTGAGTATGCCAAGAATACAAGGCCCTGGAAGCTTTTCATCCCTGCCGCCCCAGAGGGTCAGGTTCGTTGCAAGCAACCTTGAGGTATTACTGAACAAAGAGAAGGTTTGCTTACTGCTTGATAGAAAAGGAGGGGACTAACCAGGTCACGTTCCTCAGCTGTGAGGCCCATCCTCTGCGTGTGCAGCACCCTCCCAGGCTGCCTCCTGTCACAGTCATCAGATCTGGGGGCAGAGGGAACTGGCAGACATATGCTCATGGTAGCTGCAGCTGCCTGCTACGCCATGAGGAACAGAATGCTTTGCCTCCAATTCTCGCCTTCTGTCAGTGTATCTAACAGTTATGTAACAGGAAGAATGGCCTGAAAGAGGGTAAAAACATTCCGTGTCTCTCTAAAACCTTCCTTACCGCTGTGGAAATTAAAACCTGCCTCCCCGCCTCAGGCCAGTGAGCTGGCGGGGATGGGAGCATCCTTTGTTCTTTGTACTACAGGACATGGCTCAAGGGAATGATCAGATAGAGCTCATGAGACTGTCTTCACTGAAGATGGGAAGAATCAGAACCATCAACACCAAGCCACGTGCCGCAGCTGAATCTTCCCCCTTTAAAACCTGTGTACTTCAGCTCAGAGGCAGGACTGTGGTACTTTAAGACAGAAGTCTACCAACCTCCTCCTTTGCCAGCGAATTAATTAACTCCTCTTTCCTTCTCCTCAAACCCCTTGTTTTCATTCTTCTTGTGCACTCCAGGAACAAGTGAGGACCTTAGTGACAGTTACACGTACAGGGGACAAGGAAAAGCTTGCCCTTCGACCTCTGAGTATTGTGAATGAAGGTTTGGCTGCCCGCTCCCTGACACAGACGGGAGAGGGGAGTTTGGGGGAAGGAAAGGTGATTTGGTCAGGTGCCAGCAGCCTGAGAACATGGCAGACTATTGTCTCAAAAGCTATCTCATCACTCTTCTTACTGAGCAACTTATAAAAGGAAGGCATGAAGGGCATCAGTGTCAGAAAGCCAGCTTTGGACAAGCCACCATGACTTCCTCATTGGTCACTAACAAACAACAAGTTGTCTGGTGGGCCTTGTCATTAGCAGCCTGTTCTGGACTCTTGATCAGTTTTTCCTCTAAGTTGTTTTCTAATATTGAGCCTGGAAACTATGTAAGCAGGCAGCAGGTTCATTCTAAACTATTAGGACAGAGTAAGCCAAAAGCATGCAGGGATCAGATGGCTTTCCTTGAGCTGTCCTAGTGGTACAGTAGGAATAGCCATTGCAGTATGCTCACAAGAAGGTCCACTGACAAATCAACTCATACAAGAAGAACAATAGTCAAAAAGGAATAAAAATGGATTAACATGCCTATGGGGGAGAACTACAGAGTGATCACTACCTAACTCCTCATGGGATTCAAAAGTTGAGGTACCATCTTGAGGTTATAGAAAGAATAGGGCTCGAAGTCTCACAATATGTGTTATGGTGGAAAAATAGTTTTGGGAGAGGGAGAGGAGGCCTGGCTAACAAATTCTGTCATGTTATGTAGATGAGTACCACAGGTAGCAGCCCCCAGAGAGAATAAATGGTAGATGTTTCTTTTAGCCATGAGCGCACCATTATACTATAGCCTAAGGGGTAGAATGAGACCCTGTATGAGGAAGGGAAGGGAAGGAGAGGGAAGGAAAGAGGAGGGGAGGGGTGGAAGAGGAGGGGAGGGGAGGGGAGAGGAGGAGAGGAGAGGGGAGAGGAAAGGAGAGGAGAGAAGAGAAGAGAACAACAAAAAGAGCAAAAATCAAAACAGAAAAAGAAAAGAAAAGAAGGGAAGGAAAGGGAAGAGAAACACAGAAAGTAAAGTCCCTTTTCAGAATTCATTCCTAATATAACACATATGTTCACAAATGCCATGAGGGCAGAGAGAGAGAACAGGACCAAAATTATTGTCTACCATGAGAACTGTGTTTCTTTAACTTTTGATCCTATAGAGTGGTTTATTTTCTAGATAAATTTTATTATGACTTTTATATTTTAGCTATATGATAATACCTCAGAGCTTTAGAAATCTGTTTTATTTTCCAGACTGTCATTCAATGAAGTAATTCCAAAACATTTGAAAAATCATTCTGTGGAAAGAAGGCCATGTTTGCACTATGAGTTTATGATAAGTTGCACAGTCAATCTAATATAAATTTCATTTAAAGTTTAATAAAGAATGTCAGCGTCCCACTTTCTAATCAGAAAATAATTTTAAATCAACCTCCCTACTTCAAAATAATTATGAGGAAATGTTTCCAAAATAAATTGGAATATTCACTTAGGTCTGCCCTTTGAGATCTGAGATAAGATAGTTTTTAACGTAAGAAAGGATAATTAAATTTACTTTTACGAAAGGTATATCAGAGCACTTAATTTTTTTTTAATCTACATATCTTAAAGTATTTCCTTTTGAAGATCCAGTGAACTGCTTTAATTAGGAGAAAGCACAAAGGCACAGCTCTCTTTAAATTCCAGCTTTTTCATTCAGCTACATTGATCTTTGGATTGTATAACTAGCACCATAGTATTAACCACCATGGACAGTTTTAATATTTTTATACTTATCATTGCATTTTCTGTAATTATGATACATCTGGCAAAACCCACTTTTTACCCTTACTAAGGATAGAAGGAACTGTTCCAAAAATAAAAGAAAATTAAGATGAATTAACAAAGATGTTGCCTCATAACTTTAATAGTATAGTAATAACAAGTATTGAAACCACAACTTATATTTTAATAATCAAAAACATGAACTTGCAAATTGAAAAACCCCAATAAGAGCAGGAAAGCATCTTATAGCAAAGGTATTTACACTTTTATACCCAACACTGCAGCTAGAGCACAACTGAGAAAAAAGACCCAACCACAGAAGAAAGTGCTCTTGTTCAATAACACAATCTTCTGGACAGCGATCAGAGGAAAGTTTCATATTGCCTTCTTAAATTACAAGAGGCCTCTGCAATTTTCATATTGACTTCCTAAATTTCAAGAGACTGGCATTTAAAAATCAGGATTTAGCATGTTTTCCTAGAATATTTTTTGCTAACTGTAGGGACAAAAATAAATTCTAAATATAAGACTATGTCATTAACAGTTAGTAGGAGAAGTGGTAAGTTGGTAGAGAAATCAGATGAGAGTCAGAAGCAAAAGTAACGCAGATAGGCTGGAATTCCACTCAGTGGACCGTAAACATGTTGGCTAACACCAAAGACAAAAATACCCAAGAAAAGAATCAATACTGTTATTTCTGAGTATAGAAGGATTTGCATGGACTGTGCATGTTAATGGTGACATATGGTTACAAGTGGGGGCCCCTGTAGCAGTGGTGGGGCTGGGAGTAGTTAAACAGTAAGTTTAGTAAGGTGAGTTGTAGTAAGGAGACTGTAGCCAATTCATAATTGCCAGGTCTTGGAAGAAGCCCAAGTGCCTATCGATCCACGAATGGATCAACAAACTGTGGTGTATGTACACCGTGGAATACTATGCAGCCATAAAGAAAGATGGAGACTTTACGCCCTTCAGGTTTACATGGATGGAGCTGGAAAGTGTTCTTAGCAAAGTATCACAGGATGGAAGAAAAAGTATCCAATGTACACAGCCTTATTATGAAATTAATTTATAGCTTTCATATGAAATCCATAACCTTATAACAGCCTGAGAATATGGGGAGGGAGGTAGAGGGGTGGGAGGAATAGGTGGAGGGAGGGGGATTGGAGGCATCACTTCTGTAGTTTATCTTACAAGGGTACAAGTGAATCTAAGAGTAGAATATGAATGTCTTAACACAATAACTAAGAAAATGACATGAAGGCTATGTTAATTAGTTTGATGAAAATATTTCAAATTGTACGTGAAAACACCACACTGTACCCCATGGTTGCATTAATGTATACAGCTATGATTTAATAAAAAAAATTAAAAAAATTAGAAGATTATAGCCATAATGACAAAACATTTCTCTGGAAGCTATGTTATGATTTTTAACCAGCCAATATTTTCTTAACTTCAGGGTTAGCGCTCATAACCCTGATGAATTTCTGATGATATCTGAGAAGTAACTTCGTAGAGTGCCTTTGTATTTGAGACTAATTATATTTGTTATAACTTGAACATATCTCAAGATAGGCCGAGAACAATACAAATGTAGTTAATATTTAATTGTGCATAGTAAAAATATAAATTCTAATTATTTAAGACTGCACTTGTCCACTAAATAATACGGGCCATTGTCCTATCAGTTAGAATACAAGAACGATATTTTGTTATGGTACTTGTGGATGTTACCACATTTGTAAGTAAAAAATGGTTTTGAAAATATATGTTGAAAATAGATGTGAACTGATTCGATGATGACACGGTTGTCACTACTTAGAGCATATGGGCATGCACGGACACACACACACACACAGAGCATGGACAGCTAGAGAATGGAGATCTGGCTGGTGGCCATCAGTACCTTAGTGCAAGGTACCTTAGTGCAAAGTACATTAAAGTTCTTTAAGGAGATTTTACCTTCTGTGACAGTAACTTATTGCATTTCCACATCTTCTATCCTTTACAGTCTGTTATCTTCCACTGATTCATTATTCTGTACATTGGTTCTTTCCACTGAAGTACAATTTATTTTTTAAATAGAACTCCTGTAAGGCTTTGGGAATAGACTTTGGTGAGGTTTGGCGAAATTGCCCATGGACAGTGTATGCCAGGAGTTAACTTCTGAATTTCAATTCTGAAGCCACATTACATAGGTTCAAATGTCTTTCTGGTATTTCCTAAGTGTATGAATATGAGTGTTATCACAGAACAGCAGGTACCACATAAGGTTACATCTGGGATTACATCTGTGAATAAAAACACAGCACTTGGAAGTTTTAAAAGCAGTCGGCTAAGGGGAAATTTGCCTACATTTGTCATTATTCAGTAATTTTCTAAGAGGGGGTATTATTTAAAGTCCATGACAAAATGATTTTGCAACTTACATTTGTTGAGCTCTTGAGCATATGCTCTTATAGTTATTTACATTCATTTAATCTCAGCATATTTGATAGATAACAACAACAAGAAAATGGAGGAAAATACCCATGAGTTCATCTCTGCACCTGCAATTTAGGAACTTTTCATGCACTTTACAATTCTGTGGAATTCAATTCCCAGAAGAGAGAGCGCCTGGTATTACCCAAGGAGAGGTGGCTGACCAGTTGAACTCTCCTATCTCCTGAGCTCCATGGCCATGTTTTGATAATATATAAACTCTAGTACATCAACAACTCTCCACCCTCCCTGACCAGTGATCATATGGCCACTAGTGTCCCTTATGGATAAAGAAATGTGTGCCTTGGGTCATGGTAGCCTTCTAATCAGCATAAATTTCACTATTATTTTAGAAATAACTTTCCAATTCCATCAGTCCCTCCTCTACTCATGGCCACCTAAAGTGGTCATAAAATTGCCCGGTATTAATTTCAGTTTACCTAAGCAGTCAGCTGCCCAGTGAATTCCCAAGGATTATCCTTCCATCTCCTTATCAGGGACTCTTTGGTCATCAAATAGTGACTCCCAAATTTTCTCATAAAATTGGCCTCCACTACTTCAGATAAGCTGAATAATAACCTCTTAAAGATGTCCATGTCTCACCACTCAGAACGCATGAATGTTATCTCATATAGCAAAAAGGACTTCACAGCTGGGAATAAGGATGGTGAGATGGAGATATTTTCTGAGTAGGCTGAATATAACGACAGTGGCTTTTATACAAGATAGGCAAGATATCAGAGAGGGATAACTTGCTAATGTGGTAATAGAACAGAGATTAGAGTCATGCAGCTAGTATCAGAAATTTAGTGAGGCTAAACTTGTCATATTCCTGACTCATGAACTTTAGGAAATGCTTCCAAATGTAAAATTAAGCTCCCAAGAAGAGTCTGTCTAAGACATAAGTGATGTTCATAATTTTCCACTTTCTTAGTTCCTTATAAAAACCTCCAAGAACAAAATCTTTTCTACCTTCAAATACCTCTACAGAGACATTTATCGGCGTTGTTATTATAGAATCTGCTTAACCTGGATGACTGGCAAAATCTTCCAGTTAGAGATGGTATGCACTGCGGTAGCTCAGCATCTCCAGGTATTTACACCGAGAGATTTCGGCAGGAAGGGAAAGTGGGATTGCTCTATACAAGCTAGAAATGTCTCAAAAGTCGCCAGGGCTTCAGCTGCCATAAGGAGCTTATTCAACTCTTCAGACTTCACCACACAGCAGGGACAGAAGAACTCATCAAACTCGAAATGTAACCGCAAATTGTGTGAGGCATAATGTGAAACTTAGGAATTAAACACATATGTACGCAAGTATAATTTCTGAAAAAAATTAGCATTTATATTTGGTAAAGGCATTCTTAAAATATTGACACATAAAAGGATTGCCTCAGGACACGGACGAAGGGGCTTCTCTCTGTATCAGAATACGGCTCCAGGATTTTCTTGCTTTTTAAAATAAATTTTAGCTAGAGACAATATGTCAAATACAGAACCCAATTAATAATCTAAATCTTGAGAATCACTCTGTTAGTTGGAAATAACTACTATGTCAAGGTATGTCAGTTCTCATTTGGAACACTAAATACGTCATGGCTGAGATCACGTTAAAAGTATTAATAACATTTATCATCAAAGAAAAGTCCTAGGCGCCACTGTGTAGACTGACTTCCCGTCATACATATGGATCTGCCTTTACAATAAAAGATGTTTTTCTTCTTCCAGAGTGCAATTTTTCTGGTAAGCAATATCGTAAATCACATAAAGGTTGGACTCAAACGAATACTAAATCGTTATTAGGAGGAGCAAGAAGGAAGCTGTAAGAAACACGGGTCTGTCTAGTCCCTCCAAAGACCTGGGGTCCTCTTTGTTCCACTGACGAAGCAGTATGTCATCCTGGTTTAATTAACTTGGTTGTATAGACGCTACTGTCTCCATTCACAAGTACGCTGAATAAAACCTACGGGAGGTTTAAATACAAATCAATTGATGTATGTGAACACATATTTTAAAATTTTAATTACCATATCAATTTTCCAAGTTAAAAAAATCCATTTGAATTCATGAAAAGAATGTTCATCCCCGGCAATATTTATGAAGGATGATTATCTTTTTTTTTTTTTTTTGGTCTAGAGATTTATTTATAATGGTAAGATAATTATGTTAGTATCAGGATTTTTGTTATATGTAGTCATATTCATTTGATTTTATCTTTAACACTGCTTCACTATGTACTTTTTCTACAGCACTTTTTTTTTTTGAGACAGAGTCTCTCTCTGTTGCCCTGGGTAGAGTGCTGTGGTACCATAGATCACAGCAACCTTAATCTCCAGGGCTCAAGAGAACATTTTGCCTCAGCCTCCCAAGTGACTGGGCTACCAGTGCCCTCCACAATGCCCAGGTAGTTTTTCTACTTTTAGTAGAGCCAGCGTCTTGCTCTGGCTCACGGTGGGCTGGAGCACTAGAGCTCAGGTCATCCTGCTGTCTGGGTCTCCCAGAGGGCTGGGATGTCAGACGGGAGCCACCGTGCCCACCAGCACGTCTTCTTTCCTGGGGGTTGTGACACAGGTGTGGCGGGTAGATTAGCAGTCAGATCCTCCTCTAAATCTGTGTCAACTATCACAAATCTGAAAAAAAAAATTCGCTTGGTGCACATATTATGTTTTCACAGCTGTGTAGCAAACAGTTTTAAGTTTACCAGCTTAACCTACATCTGTTCATCATCTCACAGTTACTATGGTCAGGAATCTAGGCACAGATTAGTTGGGTTCCATTCTCCGATGAGTCTGTAACCAAAGTCTCAGCTAGGGCTGCAGTTCTCACCTGGAGCTCAGTCATGTTCCAAGTTTACAGGGCTGTTGATGGAGTTTATTTTCGTGCCAGGTAAGACCAGGAACCCAGCACAGGAGCTCTCCTTTCCAGGCAGTTCACAAAGTGGTGGTCTGCTTTCTTCAGGATGACCAGGATAAGGTCCGTGAGGCGTCATCCACCTCACCTGCTTAGGGCTGATGCACCAAAATTAATTCCTGTCTTGATTAACTCAAATTCAACTGATTATGGATCTACAGAACACTTTAACTCTTGCCATATAATCTAATCATGATGTAACATCCGTTATATTCCCAGTTACCATCTCTATATACCCAAGGAGATTGGATTATACAGGATGTCATGGGAGCTGTCTTAGAACCCTGTCTACCATAATTACGAAAATACAGTAAAACTTCAAAGACCATCAGT
The DNA here is from genome assembly GCA_963574575.1 of Galagoides demidoff. Taxonomy (NCBI): domain Eukaryota; kingdom Metazoa; phylum Chordata; class Mammalia; order Primates; family Galagidae; genus Galagoides; species Galagoides demidoff. The sequence goes on from CAUYQV010107135.1 coordinate 25,162, forward strand.
GCACCAATGAATAAAATGTGGTGTCTGTGTACTGTGGAGTAATAGCCATGAAAAACAAACAAAAAACATGGCAATCTAGTATCTTTTGTAACAACATAGATGGAACTAGAAACCATTCTTCTAAGTGAAGTATGCCAAAAAATGGCGGGGGGACACCAGTTGTACTCAATACTAAATTGCCACTAGTCAATTAACACCTAAGATATGAAAATACAACTCAACTAAAATATAGTCGGGGGAGGAAATGGAGGAGGGAGCAGGTATACTCACACCTAAGGGGTGCCTATTCTGGATGATCGGAATTCTTATAGAATACGTCTGCTTACTCTGGATGCTCAGAATGCTTATAGAATGTACTTAAAATGTGCAAAAGCAAATGATGTGACTAAAATGTGTGCAACCCATTTTATTTACTTTTTATTTACTCTGAAATAAAAAATAAAGAAAGAAAAAAACTCAGAGACCTCTAACTCCTCTCTTTTAACTTGATTTTTTTTTTTTTTGAGACAGAGTCTCTATTACCTGGGCTATAGCGTCATGGCCTCAGCTGAGTTCACAGCAGCTTCAAATTCCTGAGTTCCAGAGATCCTCCTGCCTTAGCTCCCAAGTAGCTGGGACTACAGGTACCTGCCACAGTGCCAGACTATTTTTTTTCTATTTTTAGTCGGGAGAGGGTCTCCCTCTTGCTTAAGCCTGGAACTCTTGAGCTCAAGTGATGCTCCTGCCTTGGCTTCTCAGAGACCTAGGATTATAGGCACGAGCCACAATACCTAGCCTGTAACTCCTCTTTATAATCACCTGCCAATCCTGTTTCATTTCCACTGAGATTACCTTTTTTTATGTTTGGGAATGAGGCTTAAGATTCTGTTTTTCCAACCACAGCCTGAGCTGACATGGTTGGTCTGCGAAGCACACGGCATTAAACTTACTAGCACGGTAACGTGGGCCACTTCATACACGGCATTAGAACTTACTAGCACTGTAACGTGGGCCACTTCATACACGGCATTAGAACTTACTAGCACTGTAACGTGAGCCACTTCATACACGGCATTAGAACTTACTAGCACGGTAGTGTAGGCCACTTCATACACGGCATTAGAACTTACTAGCACGGTAGCGTGGGCCACTTCATACACGGCATTAGAACTTACTAGCACGGTAGCGTGGGCCACTTCATAAACGGCATTAGAACTTACTAACACTGTAGCGTGGGCCACTTCATACACGGCATTAGAACTTACTAACACTGTAGCGTGGGCCAATTCATACACGGCATTAGAACTTACTAACACGGTATCGTGGGGCCACTTCATACACGGCATTAGAACTTACTAGCACGGTAACGTGGACCCCTTCATACACGGCATTAGAACTTACTAGCACGGTAGCGTGGGCCACTTCATACACGGCATTAGAACTTACTAGCACTGTAACGTGGGCTACTTCCTACACGGCATTAGAACTTACTAGCACGGTAACGTGGGCCACTTCATACACGGCATTAGAACTTACTAGCACGGTAACGTGGGCCACTTCATACACGGCATTAGAACTTACTAGCACTGTAACGTGGGCCCCTTCCTACAGTAATCTTCCTTCTGCTGCCAACCTTGTTCTGAGCACCCTTCATCACTCTCCTCAGATTCTGCATCCGTGCCCTCATTTCTCCTACTTGTGTCCTCCCAGTAACCTGTGTGGTGTTTTGTCTTTATGCCCTCAAATCCCAGGACGACAACTACACAACTAAACACAACTAAATCTATATTTAGTACGAATTTCCTTTCACTGAAAACTTCTAAAATATTTGTTCTCCCTAGCATACCGATAATTAAAAAGGAACGGCGGTACACATATGTGAAAATGCTTGAGGACAAACTGTCCTTGAGATCCACTTACAGGGAGGGTAAATTTAGTCAAAAGAAGAATTCACTTTCTTCCCCATATATGAACAGCAACAACCTTTTCTAGGAAATACCAAATTTTGGTGTAAACAAACAAAGCTGGCACCCAAAATAATCTAACATACTGCTAGACTCAATTATTTTTGTGACATATAATGCTTATGAATGAATACAAAGAGTTCTATTTGTAATGATAAACCTAGCCAGTATTTGTTTTCTTCTCAAATCAATGAGACATCCCTTATGATTGATAAATAACATTAGTGCAATATGTTTTCTAATGCTACGCACAATTCAATATTCTTTTTTTACTGCTACATTAAAGAAACACACATTCTTACATAACATGCTCAAATACCTGGGCCTGCTGTCCCCAGGTCCAGTCTGTGGTGGAGTTAGGCCCTCCGGTGCTTCTCCAGGACAGCCGTTATATCTGCCTGTGTTTGCATCTAAGAAGAGGGTCTGAGCAGGGAAGGAGAATAATCACAAGGGAAGGAGAAGTGGAGGATGGACTAGCGGCATGTACCCAGGCTATTTGGATGTAATACACAGAGGCCAGAGTGGGAGGAAAACAAAAAGAAAAGGAAAATAAAAATATATACATATTTTTTATTCATTCAAGTAGCCAATTTCCATTCAGTAAACCAAAATTAAATGTACAATTAATTTACTTCTCTATATAATTTTCAAATGCCTGATGACCCTTGTTTGGTGCTTTTTCTTGATAAATATACTTTTAAGGATTAATGACATAATAAAAGTAAAGTTTATTTTTAAAAGATTATTTTTGTTGCTACCTAGACTTATGAATCACTCGGAACTTGTAGTCAATTGCTAATGAAAGAAAAATAAAATACATAATTAATGGATTTTCATGATAGATGGTCGTGAGCAAACTATTTGTAATGGTAATTAATTATCCCTCCTGCATTTCTAGTGAACAGAACACATGGTGCATTTTAATTGCTTTAATGAATAGTTATCAGGTATTTTTTTAACTTAATTTATACCACCATTTAGATGTAATGAAAGACAGATCTATCATGGATTTAAATTAGCCACGAACAGGTTAGTGTACCATTCAGACCATTCAAATATTCAAAATATTTGTTTCTTTCTAAAGACATATACACGAACACACAATACTTCAAATTATCAATGAATCTTTCTTTTTATTCTTTTAAAGTTCCCCAGTTTAAAGCAAATTGTTACTATCTCTTCTTATTTATATAGTCTAAGAAAAATCATTTGTACGGTCTTGGGTAGCAACTTCAAACCTTCAAAATCCTAAGAAATAATAAACACGTATGACTTTTCCTTACACCTTTATTTTATCTGTCATAAAAGACATCAAATTGTTCATTCTCTGTAGAGATAAAAAAGAAAACTAGTAACCCCGGAATGCAGCTTTGAATTGAATGTAGCAGTACAGATGAGCACGTCTTAACCTGGCTTGTAAAACAAAACACATCAGTTGCTTCTGCTACTGGGCCTGTCTCTCATCACATTTGCCCATGCACACAAAAAATTAAGCCCAAAATATTGACGTTTGGCTTCCAGTAGAATTTGTCATATATAGTATGAAATACGAATATACTGACAATAGTAACCTTATTGAAAAAAAAGAGCATAGCAGCCCATCCTCGTATCAGCACTTCCAGGCACCAGGGGCGTGAGTTCTCAGAATTTGCTTCCAAAACTCCCTCGTATACAGAACCATAATCAAGATCTTGCATGACTTTGAAAATCAAAACAGCTTCATGTCATCAGCTCAATAAACCAAAACTCCTGAATTGTATCCAATAGACTTGACACACTATTTTCTTCGTACACTCAGTCCTATATTCCAACTCAAGAAAAAGCATGAAATTTTGAGTGTGATCTCAGTGCATTCAACAAGTGCTTGGAGAAAAACGAACACAAACCCTAGCAACAAAAAGTAAAATGCAACAAAAGAAAAGACACATGAAATTCAGTAAGCACAGTGCACACTCTCAAATCATTATATAAAAATAATGGCCATGATTCTTCAATTTGGTACTGTAGTTAAATTATTTCTAGTAAGTGCTTTTATAATCTATGGGGCAGTTTGAATGTGCAAGTCACAGATAACTGTACACAAATGAATAAGACGTTAGCTACACATAATGTTGGAAAATACAATAAACTCAAACAAATTCAGAAAGCAGGCATGAAAAATACATATAATTTATTTTTAACGAGTTTTTGGAGTGTCAAATTTTACATGAAATGAAAATTCCTGTCCCTGGTAGTGAAATGAAGAACAGCAGAAGTCTCCCAAGCATGCACAGTGGTATCTGAAGTTGAAATACTGAACTAGTACTAAAAAGTGATTTCTTTGGATACTAGTCACAATTTCTAGGTGTGATTCAAGAAAATAACTAAAATTCTGAGTTGGGGTTAGAGCTCCATAAAGAAGTACAATAAAAATCAGTCACTGAAGAAGTAAAATATATTCAAGTATTTCCAGGAAGTGAAAGAAACCTCACCCAGGAAGAGGCCGGACTGCTCTAAAGAAATGCTGTATAATCTGTCATCTGTGGAAAAAGTGGCATGGGTGACTGAGGAAGCCTGAGGGAGAGTGGAAGTCAGCTAATACATAAGCAGGTGAGAAATACTCATGAATATGAAAATAAGTCTATCAATAGTTATAACTTAATGGAAATCAAGTGAAAGATTTTTTTACATAGAACAATAGTAATTAAAAACGTAATGTAGAAGACTCTTGGCAATATGTCCTGTTAGCAGGATTTCCAAGAAGCTGTTGCTGGTGCCTAAGTTCAGATTTCATTTTATGGTCATTAGTATAAAAATATCTGAGATTAGAAGAAAGATAAGCCTTTAGCAACAAGTCATGTCTAATTTAGAGCTTTGATGTTACACAGCCTCACTCTCACTGTAGAATATTTTTTATGGAATTCTTTGATATTTTCACATGCAAATGTTTCTGCCATTGGTGTGATACTATGTCTAGGACAATTTTCACAAATAGGGACTCACTGTTGCTCCTTCTAAATGGCTAAAGTTGTTTAACTTATTTTTAAAGAATGGATAATAAAGATACTGAAATACACTTCAAATGATAAGATGGTTAGAATTGGGAATTTTTTTTTATGAAGTTCAGAAGAATTTGACTAGTTGATAAATATACAACACGTATCTTGTTTAACTGATTAATATACTTTCAAAACATGAAGGACCACAAACTAAGAGGAGGAAACAAGCAATCCCAAATGTTCCAGATTTTTTTTAATGTTGCCGATATCCTTTATTTATTTATTTATTTTTTTATCTCTGACCCTGATACTCCAGGGCAATTTAAAGGAACTTTTAGAAAATATTACCCTACATCTCTTTATTTATTTTTATTTTTTATATGTTTTTTCTAGTAATTTTTTTCTTTTTTTATTAAGTTTTAAACACATAGATCATGTCTACATTAATGCATTTATGAGGTACAGTGTGCTGATTTCATATAGAATTTGGAACACTTATATCACACTGGTTAATATACACAAGCCTGCTGGCCTCACTTATCACTATTATTTAAACAATTACACTTTATAGCAGAACAGGGGTGGCAATGTTAAGTTAAACTGAATTCAGCCAGGACGTTTCATGGTTCTGGAAGCATGGCTCTGGCATACAATCAAGTAAAATTGTTCAATTATAATTGAAGAACATCTTGATTATGTCATATTGGTGACGGTGTAGAGGTCTCTCTTCTAAAAATACACATTGCAAAAATAAATAAATAAATAAATAAAATAAAAATACATATTGCTAAACATTGTTATTATTCCAAATACATTTTATTTCTGTAGCCTTTTGAGAAGAGACAGATCTGGAGGTTCATGAGAGCTCATCCCCTCTTCCCTCCTCCACGAACATATAAACACACATGGACACAGTGGTTTGGGGAACTTAGAAAACCGTGGTTCATCTGCTTTGAGTTAGCTCAGTAGGACAGCCTGATTCTATTATTTTAAAAGCTTTTTTGCGGGGGGGGATTTATTGAGGGTACAAAGAACCAGGTTACACTGATTGCATTTGTTAGGTAAAGTCCCCCTGAAGGAGGCTCCCTCCACCAGGGAACTTCCATCATCACACAATCACACTAGTGAAGTTTTTTATTCATTAACTTTATAAATAGATAAGGTTTATTTGTTAAGCATCCTTTTCAATTGAAAAGTGGATCTTAAGTCCATCTGTGATTGGAATAAACTATGTAATAATACAAGTTTGGGAAATATGGTATCTTACTATGTCTTTGCTGGGAAACTTTCCCCAGTAAAACTTTACTTTATATCTACACAAATGACACTAGTTGTATGTGGCTATAACTCCTAAATAGGACAGGTGATGGTGATAAAAGGATACACACCAGTTTAACGTGCCTGGTTTTGAGAACAGTCCCCATCACCCCCCACACATCTAACTCTAAAGGAAACCATCCCTTCCAGAGGCAGTGGCAGGTCATAGAGAAGGCAGGTGGGGAGTTTCTGCTAGTTCCTAAGTGACAACTAGGAAGTCCCCCATCTTGGACTCTTCCAGAAAGTCTGTCGAGGTACCCGCCCCACACTCTGAAGAGGACAGCATATGCACAATGGCTGGTAGCTTCAGAACAAGTCAGTCGGACACAGGTTATGTTAGTTGGGGACCTGTCAAGGCTCCAGACTCTGGGGCAGCAGCACAGAAGTCTGTCAGTCACAAAAACCCCAAAGCAAGAGGCAATCTGAAAGAGAAGGGGGGTTTTCAGCAATGTCTCCAAAGCATGCAGATCTTTGAAAGACAGGTGCATTCACGACCAAACGAAAACCCCAGGTAGGAGGAACAGTAGAAAAGAAAAGGAGGCCAGACTATTTGGAGTTCAGAGCATTCCTGCAAGAACAGATGCTTTACGGCTGCCAGTTGGAGGATTATAAAACCAACCAGATCAGCAGTGGATTTCACAGAGACGAGGAGGTGGAATTTCTCAATCTCTGCACTACTGACATTTTGGGATAGACAATAATTCTTTGGGCAGGCTGTTATGGGTATTACATACTTCTAAGATACATATGTATTTTAAATTAGTTGGGATAGATAGCAGCTGTGTACATTTAAGGGCTGCACATCGAGTTTTTTTGTAGTTTCCTAATGCTTTATTGTTCTGAACACTCTTAATACCCCGCTGCTGCCAAACACTGCAGGATCAGATACAGGCTGACCATGATCAAAGCTCCACTGTCCTTGTGGGCTGGAGCACGGCAGACTGCATGGAAGTTATTAGAACTTTCTGAGAGGAGCAGGGGGCCTGGGGATCAAAAACAACCAAACCATATGGACAAGTAAATAAGAGTGACCACACTGGCCAATGTAATTAGCCATCAGCATCCCTCCCGCCAGGAAGTAAGAACCTTCAGGAGGATTGAACCAAGCAGGATTTCCCTGCTCAGATGCTTTGAGTTTGGGAGGCGCTGGTTTGGGTGACACCTCTAGTCAGGCTTTTGTTTTGTTTTGCTTCAATCTTCTCAGGCACTTCTGCCTGACACTACTCTGCTTCAGGGCAAAGCTTCATGGAACAGAGGCGCCCCACACTGGGCCCTTCCCGGGGGCTGCGGCCTGGCACCCGTCCTGGCACCCGTCCTGTCGTCCACGCCCTCAGCAGTCTGCTCTGCATCCAGCCTTCTCTGGCTTCCTCTTGTCCCCATCCAGCTCTTTTGCTTTTCTGTCTTTCTGACTTTGTCCTCCTTCCTTTGTTCCGAAGTGTCCTTCTATCCTTTATGCCCCTGCCTATATGCTGCCAGAGCGCCTTTTAAACAAAGAGCCTCAGGGCCTTGGGCCACTCCATGGCTGAGAGCTCCTGTCCAACACTCGGCCTCTTGGCTTGCCTTTCCAGAATGCCGGCAAGCCTTCCTGCTGATGCCACGAAGGTGAGGGACAGGCTGGGTCCTCGGGCTGGTCACGGCCACCGCCCAGGCGCAGCCTCCTCCCAGGCTTCCTCGGGAAGCCACTGCCTTCGGAGGAATGTGTCACTTCAGGCTGTACGTGTGAAGTTTTGATACAAGCACACAATGTATGTGAATCAAATCAGGGGAGCGGGGGCGTCCATCACCTCAAGCAATTATAATTCCTTTGTGCTAGGAACGTTCCAACCCATGCTTTTATTTATTTTAAGTGTACCCTAAATTGTTTTTGATTATATATAATAAAACAATGATAGGTATGTGTGTGTATGCACACATATATATAGTTGAAATCTCCAACCAACTTCCCGTGGTTTCCCCGGGACATAGATCCTACAGTCACTTTCTTACCATGTTGTTTATGTCGCCACCCATGTGATCCACTGGATGAAATATCATTGATCTCACATCCTCCAAATGTCTCAAAACCTCTTTGATCTGCAACGAAGCAGAGATGAAGGGAGAAACGTGGGATTCTTCTATGAGAATTGCAGTCTGGACTCCGGGAAGCTGGGTCTGGACCGTCCGGGAGGTTCATCATTTCTTCTCTTCTTTGGCAGATTAGTAAACAGCTGATTCAGCAGGTGGCTGTAGGGGACAGGCTGACACTGTCGCTGCTCCTGGAGCACTCCTCCTTGCTCGGGCCACGTTCTCAGGCAGAGAACCTCTAGTTTCACATGTTTACATGACCCTTCCTGCTTGTGGACCCCATAATGTGAATCATTACAAGAGTGGGGACACATAAACTGGAAAGGCAGCTATGGTGGACACAGCCCACCTATGATAGCCTACGCTGTGAGCTCAAGGATGACCTTTTGAGATTGGTATGTCCCTCTACTTAAACTTCATTGAAGTTTTTCCCCACAAAGTTTATTTTAAATCTACACGGGTGTGACTACTGCTTATCCAGCTTGTACCTCCTTCATATCACAGGTTTATTCTGGAACACCCTATAATGCTTCTAATTCTTACCACATTATATATATTTATTTTTTCATTCAAATATTTTATTATTAATGATTTCTTTTTACTTGTTTAGGTGACTAGTGTTATTGTCTTTCTAGGGATATCAGTATACCACATAGCAAATTCAGTTTGCTCTGGGAATTTGGAAGGATTCTAGCACACAGCTGGCCCACTGGGGGGCACACATATCTGATATTGGGTGTTGTTATTTATGCAAGTACCTTCAGGCTTCCTGTAGATTCATAATCACACAACTGTGACAGTTTGTCTGGTTTATGTTTTTCAGTTAACTCTCAAAGTGCCCATGGACTTTTTAATAATATATTCTTGATAATTAAGATTCTGCCAGTAAGAAAAACTTGGAAAATGAAACACTATCCAACAATAAGTTGAATTGCAAATTCAAATTTAGTTTTATCATATGTTTGTTATTTAATAAAACTATTATTCCCAAAATTGTTTCCATCACTAGTATAATTTTAGCATATTTTTGTTTTCATGTAGTTTCAAAGGTTTTTTTTTTTCTTAACAAATGTAGTGGAATGTAATGAGTTTTCAGGAAGTTTCTTTGTACATATTTTCTTTTCTTTTTCTTTTTCTTTCTTCCTTTATTTTTTTTGGGAGAGTCTCACTATGTCACCCCCAGTAGAGGGCTGTGGCATCATAGCTCACAGCAACCTCAGACTCTCAGACTCTTGGGCTTAAGCAATTCTCTATGTACCTATTTTCATAGTGAAAGTCGTGCCATGCTACTTCAATGCAATGGCATCTGACATGGGTAAGAAGCCTTACTCAAAAGAGGACATACATCATACAATTCCATTAACATGAAGTTGTAGAATGGACACACGTATCAGAACAGTGGGAGACTAAAATTGGGATTGATGTGGAAGGAGCATGAATTTACTTTCAAGAATAAGGTAATATTTTATCTATGGACAGAGGATTTGATTATACAAGTAGAATCATTTATCAAAATTTAGGCAAAGTAAACTTAGATTTATGGATTTCATTTTATCTCAAAAGAAACAAGTGAAATGCTGAGTTCTAGTATTTAAAGAAAATATGCTAATGTCTGCACTTTACCTTGGAAGGCATCCAAAAATAAAGTGAATTGATAGATGGGCATGTTAATGATAAAATCTAGATGGTGGACATGTAGGTGTTCTTTGCAATACCTTTTAACTTTACTACATTTGTGGAAGTTTTTATTATAAAATATTATGAAATAAGTAAGCATAATATACTTTTACAAGTACTCGAATAATGAAGATATAATGAAATAAATTATTATAAATATAATAAAGGTATAACGAAATAAGATAAAGTACACATTAAAATGGCCAGCTACATACAAAACTTACTGATGCTTCCTAATAATACCAACTACTAACACAAGAAGCCCTGAGAACACATTGGTCAGGACAATATTGTTAATCCCTCACAATATGAGTAGATAGAATTAATTATCACATATGATATGAAAACCATTATTATAAGGAGAACGATCTGAGGTGCAAAGGCCTGAGATTTTTGAATTGCATGTTTCAATTTTTCTAGTACAAAACTTCCCTCAGAATTAATATATAGGAAAGCAATTATTTAAAGTAATGTGAAGAATTCTAATGAAAAACATGATTTATGTGAAATCTGAGAGGACGCAGAGTAAGTATAAAATTAGCTTTCTGAAAATCGACTCATTCCTTATCCCATTCTCTTTAGAGGATCATCATCTCCTTTCAATGGGAAATATTTCATAGATCTTTGAAATGTTTCAGAAATGTATTGAAATGAAATGATGAGTAAGACGCTCCTCAAGTTTCCACTCTGAAGACTGCTTGTCGTAATTTGTGATTTTTCCCTCCTCTGAAATGACTGTGTTATATTGTTCATCAGCTACATTTTTGATTTCATAAAAGAATTAAAGTATATTGTATCAACACCCTTCTTACAAATCTCTTTATATTCAGCTTCTTTATCCCTTCAATAAACTAGACATAGGTATGTCTGATTTTTAAGCCTTGTATTTCAATCTGTCTCCAAAATATTCCTATGGGTCAAGAGAATACATCTCAAACTGATATTTCAAATTGTGATTAAAGCTCTTGATGAAATAATTAGATATCACTTGGTAACTATTAAAAATATGATAAATGTGTGCTATTCCTTGAGATTACCTTTTAATAATTTTAGGTCGAAGACCTAGTGATTTATATTTCAAGCATGCCTTCTAGATAATTCCAATAAACCTAAAATGTGGAATGATTATTTGATTTTTAATTTTTTTTTAATTTTACAGTATTACCAGGGGTACATAATTTGCATTTGTATATTTGAAGTCAATATTATAAGTGTGCCCTTCACCCAGAATAAGTGTGTTGCACCAATCAGCTGTGAATTTACCTTGTCTCTCCTCCCTAGACCCCAATAGATTTCCACTGAGTTTTACTTACATATGTGCACATAAGTATCAATTCACTAGGTCCCTTTTAGGATTGAATACATGTGTTTTTCTATTCTTGCCATGTTTCACTTAGAATGGTGTCCAGCTCCATTCAGGTTCTTACAAAAGATACCAGATGACCAGTTTCTCCCTGGCTGAGTAATACGCACTGCACAAGTACACACACCACAGTTTATTAGTCCACTCACGTAGTGATGGGCACTTGAATTGTTTCCACATCTTTGCTATTGTGACTTGCACTTCCATAAACATACAAGTGCACATGTCTTTTTAATAGAATGACTTTTTTTTCCTTTAAGTAAATACACAGCAGTGGGGTTGGCAGGTCCAAAGGTGAGTCTATTGAAGATATGTCCATCCTACTTTCCATAGAGACTGTACAGAGTCAGGTCTAGAGACTATTTTGTTTTATTAGAGATAATATGAAAGAAATCAATTTATGTTCATGTAAGTTATTTTTTTCTTTTTTTCCTCCTGAGGTTTTAAATATTCTTTCCATTGCTGCATTTCTCTCCATCTATAATAGATTAGATTTATGTTTCAAGAGTTTGTTTCAGATTGTGGGGACATAAGAGTTTTGTTGTGTCTTGGGTTCAGTAGGTCTCTGGCTTCTGTTTCTCATATTATTCCAGGGAAAATGATCACATAATAAAATTTTGATAATAAATATGTGAAATTATAACTATTTACATGATTAAATTTTAAAAACTTGTTTACTATAGTAAGGTAAAGTGTCTGTGCCATTTACTTGTATATAACTTAGACAATATAAGAGAAAACAGGATTAAAATTCATGGATGAAACTGAATTGATATTAGCCAGTGAATTTATGAATGAATGAATGAAAAGAATGAATACAATATTTTATCAAATAGAAAACGAATATGAAATGAACCATTTAGGTATGTATACAAACTGAAACAAATATAATCCCATTTATCTGGCATGAAAGAATAAATTGACCAATTTAAAATGTATTAACTAGGTTAGAAGGTAGTTCATGTAGAAAGGTATCTTAGTTATTATCTCATTGGAAGACAATTAGATTCCCATGACTTTAAAGGAAACAATTTGAATTATTCTCTTTTGTATAAAATTTTCTGTAAATGTGCGTATGAGTAGCACACTTTAACAGGAATTCTAAAATATTATAGGAAATCATTGAACAAGAGAGGTGGTATAGAATGTTGGGAAGGTTATAAACCCCATCATATAGGCTGTTGGTGATGGCGCCCATAGCTCAGTGCGTAGGGTGCTGGCCACATACACCCAGGCTGGAGGGTTTCAAACTATCCTGGGCCAGCTGGACAACAACTGCAACAACAACAAAAAAAATCCAGGTGTTGCATTGGGCACCTGTAGTTCCAGCTGCTGGGGAGGCTGAGGCAAGAGAATCGTTTGAGCTCAAGAATTTGAGGTTGCTGTGAGCTGTGACCCCACAGTACTTTACCAAGGCCAACAGTGAGACACTATCTCAAAAAAAAAAAAAAAAAGAAAAAGAAAAAAGAAAAAGAAAAGGTTGTTGGAATTAGAGTTATTTGACAGCAAAGAAGGAAAGTGAGGGTAGGGAATCATCGCAGTGTTAATATTCTCTCACTGCTGAAGTTCATTACTATTCAGTGCACTGATAACTATTTCTATGATTATTTGACAACACACGCAATATTTCTGTTCAAGTTGTCTGGGAATCATTGATCCTAACATCAAAGTGTAGAAGGTTTTGAAGGGGCTGTCATGGGAAAGAAGACGCCTTCTCTTTTAATTCCAGAAGGCACAAACAGAATAAATGGCAAGACGAATCAAAGAGATAGATCTAGAACTCCATATATGAAATGAATATCTAACTATTTAGTGCACTAACAGTATTATTCAAGCAAAGGATATGAATATGACCATTTTTAATCATGTGATGTAAATTGGATTTTTGTTTCAGGTGGTTATAGCCCTGATATCCATTCAAAATGTTAAGATTGCAATATTTTAATTTAGTAAGGAGAAACAACTTGCCAGATGTTTTGTCTACCTTAAAATATTTTATTAATCAAATAGAAACTCTAACAGGCTTTTTGGTGAATCCTTTATCAATCTTTATTTTCTATTTAATCTGTGTGTCATCCAATAAGCAACTACATTGATGATATTATTCTCTGTATCACTAGTGCCTGGTACACAGCATACACAGGCACAAAATACTCTGCTGAATAGAGATGTCAAACAAACAACCACCACCACAACAAACACCCTCATACCCTCAAAAGTAACCTACCGTCCCATCTGACCACTAGCGTGATTTTAAATAAGGTACTTCCCAAGCAGTAATGACAAAATGCCTGTTTGATCCAGGAAGTGAAGTACCTGTACTCGCTATTCATTAGTTAACTTAGCGCTTCACAGAAAGGCCAGGGGGAAGTTGAATTTTAAGGGCTGCAGCAGGTAGGACGCATTCTTCTATGGCTCTGGCGTTATAACAATGTGGTAGTTCTCAAACTGGCTTGGGCATTGTCAAAGTTACGCATCAATTATAGAAAAGGAAGGCAAGCTTACATTACTCTGTAACTTTGCTCTAGGCATGCTTGTAAAAATTAAGAAAAGTGATATTTATTTTGCAGTAAGAACACTTAACATGATGAATTTGTAAGTGCACAATATTGTATTCTTAATTACATGCACGAGGTCCTACTATAGGTCTCTATAACATGATAATTTTTTGTAATTAAAGGTTTATGCCCATTGAACAGCAACGCCTTGTTTTCCCCGCTCCCTATCCCCTGGCAACCACCATGCTACCCACTATGTCCCTGAGTGTGGCTAGTTCAGACAAATCCTATCAGGGACATAAGGCACATTTGTTATTCCGTCACTTAGCATCATGTCCTCCAGGTTCATATGTGTTGTTGTCTGTGGCAAGACGTCTTTCTTTTAAAGTCTCAATGGCATCCCACTTAGCACAGAGGGTGTCAAAAATGCATGTGCCTTTTAAGAAAGGAAAAAAAAATGTATTAAAGTCATAATGCTCAGTATATGCCCCAAACAATGCAATATTTTTTTTATTAAATCATAGCTGTGTACATTAATGCAATTATGGGGAACCATGTGCTGGTTTTATATATAATTTGAAATACTTTCATTAAACTGGTTAACATAGTCTTCATACAATGCAATATTATTAAGCAATAAAGAGGAATAGAGGACTGATACCTGCTACAGCATACATGAGCCTTGAAAACATTATGCTAAATAAAAGAAACCAGACATAGAAGGCCATATAGGTTATGATTCTCTTTGTATTAGGTGTCCACAAAAGGCGAATTCATAGAAACAGAAAATAAAATAGTGATTATCAAGGACTTGGGTAATGATAGCTAATGGGTACATGGATTCTTTCTGGAGTTATGAAAGTGTTCTAAAATTAGATAGTGATGATGGTTGTACAACTGGGTAAACACTAATACTTACTAAATTGTATAATTTAAAAGGGTAAATTTTATCCCAATAAAGCTTTTTTTTTTTTTTTTTTTTTTTAATAAATCATAGCTGTGTACAACAATGCAATAATGGGGCACAGCATGGTATTTAGATATACAATTTGAGATATTTTCATCAAACTGGTTAACATAGGCTTCATGTCATTTTCTTAGTTGTTATGGCAAGACATCTATATTCTACTTTCAGAAAGATTCACTTGTACCCTTGTAAGATAAACCATACAAGTGATCCCTCCAATCACCCTCCCTCCACCCATCCACCTCCCTCCCCTCTACTCCCTCTCTCCCTCCCCATATTCTTAGGCTATAATTAGGTTATAGCTTTCATATGAAAGCTATAGAAATAGTTTCTTAATAGGACTATATACATTGGATACTTTTTCTTCTAATCTTGAGATACTTTGCTAAGAAGAAAATTTTCCAGCTCCATCCATGTAAACATGAAAGAGGTAAAGTCTCCATCTTTCTTTATGTCTGCATAATATTTCATGGGGTACATATATCACAATTTATTGATCCATTCATGGGTCAATGGACACTTGGGCTTCTTCCATGACCTAGCAAGAAAAGCTATTATTTTTAAAAGCTGCAATGAACAGTGGTGTGCAAATCTTTGTATAGATATACACTTCCATTTGAGGGAGGCAAATAATTAGTAGTAAAATAGCTGGCTCATTGAACTTTTTAAGAAACTGATGCTGTTCTGCAAAGTTATCATCTCATATTCCCAGTAGTAATATACTAGAGTCCCACTTGCTCCACAGGCCCACTCATATTTGGCACGACCGAGCAAGCTTAAAATTTCAGCAGGGGAGATGACTTATGGTGGTGCCTGCCGAGAGATAAGGACAAGGACCGAGTATATGCCAAAAACAAAAGATGAATACAAGTCACGTTTGAGTTCTGTAGTCATAAGAGACTCTCAAAGTGGTCACCATCGGTGTGCAGACACTTCTGGTTACAGGGACTGCTGCTTGAGCAACGTTGACCGAAGTCCCCACTTGCATTCCTGGGCAAGCCTTTTCTCAACACCATTTGCCTCAAACTAATCAGGAGTGTGAGGGGTGGTGGGCATGTTGGAGGTTCTGTTGCATATTCCCACCTTCCTTGTCACTGCCCTTCACAGTGCTTTCAGATTTCAAATACCACTTCCAAATTCTTGCACTCCTCCAAGGACAGCTATAATTCTGCCATTTTTTTTTTTACTGTCCTGCCTGTCACATGGTCATGCTACAATTCATTTGATTGACCCCATCTTTTGAGACAGCGTCATACTACACATTGCTACTATCATTCGATTCAACTTTAAACAGTAATACACAGGTAACATCTCTTAAAATGCAAATGCATTTTTGGTACCTCCAGAATATACCACATTTTCTTTATTGATTCGTCCACTGATGTAGGTTTTTTCCATACCTTGGCAATAAACATGGAGTGCAGATCTGTTTGAGATACTGGGTTTTAAAAATTATTTTGGATATATACCCAGAAGGGAGATTCATAGATCCACAGTGAATCTACTTTAAATTTTGTGTAACCTCCTTACTGTTTCCCACAGCTTTGAACCATACATATTCCCACCAACAATGTACAAAGGTTCTAATTTCTCCACATCTTGACCAATACTTTTAATTTTTGGCCATTTGAGATAAATTTATGTCTATAAAATTAACTGATCTTTGACAGGAATACATAATAGGGAAATGATATTCTCTTCAACAAATGGAGTTTGGAAAACAGGTATCCAAAATCAACTCAAAATAGATTAAAGATTTAACTGTAAGACTTGAAACTGTAAAACTTCTAGAAGAAACATTGGGGGAAAAATTTAATGATAATAGTTTATTTTTTT
Source organism: Galagoides demidoff (assembly GCA_963574575.1). Classification (NCBI taxonomy): domain Eukaryota; kingdom Metazoa; phylum Chordata; class Mammalia; order Primates; family Galagidae; genus Galagoides; species Galagoides demidoff. Next base: position 41,805 of record CAUYQV010107135.1, read on the forward strand.
TTTGGCTCAGCGCCTGTGGCTCAAGCGGCTAAGGCGCCAGCCACATACACCTAAGGTGATGGGTTCGAATCCCCAGCCGGGACCCGCCAAAACAACAATGATGGTTGCAACCAAAAAATGGCCGGGCATTGTGGCGGGCGCCTGTAGTCCCAGCTACTTGGGAGGCTGAGGCAGGAGACTCGCTTGAGCCCAGGAGTTGGAGGTTGCTGTGATGCCATGGCACTCTACCCAGGGGGATAGCTTGAGGCTCTGTCTCAAAAAAAAAAAAAAAAGTTTATTTTTTTAATTTTGTATTAATATGAGGGTAAATAAAATTAGATTACATTATTTGTGTTTGTAAAGTCTGAGTAGCAGCTGAGTTCTTCAGCCTGGATATGTGACATACTCCCCTCCATGGTACCCCTAGGTGGGAACTTAACACACTTCTCCCTTCCTCCCCTCCTCTCTTCTTGAGTTTAACTATGTTTTTCTCTATTGGCCCCGTAGTTACTGGTGGGCTAGTGTCAACACAATATTGAGTACATGGGATGCTTGCTTGCCATTCTTTTTTTTTTTTTATTTTCTCAGATTAAAAGGAGGGTATTAAAGATTAGGTTTCACTGTTTGAGCTTGTTAGGTAACATTCAAGTTGTAGTTGATCCCTCCATCCAGGGGGTGTGCTGTGTACCCCTACATTGTGCCCAAGGAGAAAGCTTGGCAATCTGCCACCCTCCTCCCTTCTCTCCTTTCTATTCTTAAGATATTTTACTTAGGAGAATGTTTTCCATATCCATTCAGGTAAATATAAAAGATGCAAAGTCTCCATCTTTTGTGGCTAAATAGTATTTCTTGGTATACACATACCACATTTTATCCATCCAGACATGTGTGGATGGGCACTCAGGCTACTTCCACATCTCTGCAACTGTGTATTGAGCTTCTATAAACATAGGGGTTTAAATGTCTTTGTGTTAAAATAAATTTTTTTCTCCTGGGTAGATACCTGGTCATGGGATTGCAGGATCAGATGGGAAGTCCAGTTTCAGGTCTTTGCTGATTCTCTGTACTTTTTTTCCTAAAGGACTGTATTAGTTCACAGTCTCACCAACTTGCATAAGCTATTAGCCCTTTGTTCAATTCAGAGCATGCCAATATCTTCTCTCATTGTAAGATTATCTATTTGCTTTGCTGATTGTGTCCTTAGCTGTGCAGAAGCTTTTTAACTTGTTCAGATACCATGTCTTTACTTTGGTTGTTATTGGAATTGCCAATAGTGTCTTCTTCCCCATTTTTCCCCCCAAGGCAGAGAGTGTAAACAGTTTTCCCCATAGTTTCTTCCTAGAGTTTTTATCATTTTGTGTCTTAGATTTAAATCTTTTATCCAGCATAAGTTAATTTTTGTAGATTGCATTGGCTACTTTTTTTTTTCTAGTTCCATGTGAAAGAAAAACTATTTTACCAAGTTCTTCAAACAATGACATGGTATTTTCGGGGGGATTGTGTTGAATCTGTAGATTGCTTCAGTTGTATAGACATTTTCACTATGTTGATTCTGCCCAGTCACAAGCATGGTATGACAAGGATTTCTTGAAAATGACACCAAAAGCACAAATAATAAAAACATAATGAAATAAGAGGTATTTTATTAAACTAAAGAGCTTCTGTGCAAACAAGTTACAGAGGGAAAAAGCAACCTATAAGAACGGGAGGAAATATTTGCAAATGATACCTATGACGTGGGCTCAACAGCTTACAACTTAGCAATGATTTAACACAGAATTTAAATCATGGGCAAACTACTGGAATTTAAATTACTTCAAAAAAGACATACAGATGGGAGAGAAATATAAGATGCTTAACATCAGTGATCATCCTTGAAATGTAATTTGAAACCATGAGACACCACCTTTTAGGATGTCTAGTAAGAAATATACTTTTTTGTTTCAATAGGACTTTTAGTCACTACTAAGAAATGAGCAAAATCTGAACATTTCCTTTTTCTAGTAATATTCACCCTTCTGATTATTGCTAGTCCAGTCTATTTTCCGTATAATTCAAAACTTGTGCAAGTATTTACATTTGTCCATGTCACGATCCATCTGAAGGCTCTTAGCATGAAAAGAACATGGCATAGTGTTTCAGAGCATATTATCTGGAGCCAGAAGACCTCTTAGTCAATGTTTACTAAATATCTGTTTAGTAAATTGTTCTTTACTACGCTTTAGTTAGTGTTCTTTATCACGCTTTTGCTCGTAGCTACCAAGAGACAATTTACGGTTAGAGTTCCCAAATATGTTGTGAGCTGAAAGAGGTCAATGTGAATTTTGAAAATAAAAGAAGAAGAACCCATGATTCAGATCACTGAACAAAGAAAAATTCTCATGAGAAAGAACTATTATTATTTTGACATAAAAATATATGTGAGTAATAAAAATTAATGCACTAATTTACCTGTGGTTTATTTTTAAATGAGTTAAAAGGAATGCTTATCTGTATTAAGTGTTTTTATAGCAGGTGCTATTCAGATAACTTTTCACATCTTTCAATGTAACATATGTAATATACAACATAACAAGACATGCATAAATAACATGCATAACATCATAAAACAAAAACGTCATCAGCCTATGGCGGAAGAGAAAGTAACGTGGTCCGTGGAGGAGCGGGGATCTGAACACAAGCAGACTGTCTGCATGGCCTTGTCCCGCATCACAGACATGGCAACTGCTTCTCAGGCTTAAAAACAAGAGCAGCAGCCTCCACAGTGAGCTCTGCATGTTAATCCCCAACATACTCTGTGAATGAAGGATTTTGGGGTCCCTTAGGAGCCTTCAGAACCCGTTTCCCACACATCCTTGGAGAGTCACAAGGAGCATCTTATAGGCTTTGAAAAGGTCCTGAACCAAAGAATCCCCTTAAATGTGTTTGCAGCCACCTTTCCCAAACATTAGTCAGAAGGACATCTGGAATCAGATACCAACCTTCAGGAGAATCTTCCGCCACTTCCAAAAATACACGTGGATGTACTCTCATGTGTGAGAATTGGGAACATATTTTGGAGTGAAGTTAGATGTTGCATAGGCACAAAGCTGTGAAACTCAAGGAAAAAATTTCTTATAATTTTTTCCTTATAATTCGAGGAAATTATTCTCACTGCAAACTTGAGGGGAAAATATTCTTTCCCCTTTTTTATACATTAAGAGTGGCACAACCAGAGTCCCACAGCCTTCTACCCCTACTCTTTCATAGAATTGCATATCATTCATACAATTAGGATGCTTCTTTTTCTTTTTTATCTAAAATGAGGACTATCGCTTAACCACAACCCTCTTCTGTGGAAGTGCTGACATTTCACAGCTGCTCTGGTTCACGCACGCTCTCTGCATCCACTCCGATTTCTTCAATTAGTCTGACAACGCGGGTTGTCTCCGTAGTCAGGTTGTCTTACAATCATTGATCACAGTCCAACAGATAAGGACTGTTGATCTTCAAACCAGCTATCAGAATGGCTTGCCTAATTACAGTTGTCTTCTTTTCTTTTTATCTGTATGACACAAACATACTTTAAAAATTTGAGTCTTCTGCCTAGAAGCTGTTGTCATGACTCATTAGAATTTCACATCTGAAAGGTGTAAACAAGTCTTCTGATTTCCATCTTTAGACTAAAACGCCTTAGGAACAATTTATTTTTTCACACTGCTAAATTTAATATTGTCTTTGCCATTCTATTTAGTAGTTCACAGTGTGTTTTCTTTCAAAGAGAAAAGTAGAGTTTTTTCCTCAAGTTTTAATCATTTTCTACAGGTTTATTAAATGCATTTTTGTTTTTCACCTGTACGGCATGACACTATCCATGTAGGAATGATGATAAAATGATGGTTACATAATTCTGCCCACAGGTGTGCAGTGCCACTAACGGCATCATTGCAATGTAATTGCGTGTGGTTCTAAGTAATTAAATATGAAATAAACATGTGCTAAAAGGGTGGCTGTTCTTTCTGCTTGTTATATACTCGGATTTAGTTACTTAATTGCACATGGATTTATATTACTTGGTAGGTTAAAATTGAAGCTCTATGAATGCCTTCTCAGGAATAAAATAATGGGTCTACCCACTTCCCAAATATGTGGAATTCTCCAGTTCAGCAGATTACCAGCATGTTATTATTTCTCTCTCCTGTTGTCTGACTTTTGGCCTTTTTAATGCTTCTTCACTCCACTAATAAATGAACAGAAGAGATATTAAACTTAAATTAGTCTACTTGTTAGTCAACCACTAAGTCAGCTAGAACTGCTGGGCATCTGTGGCATACAAATTATAGCAATTTTCTTTTGGGTTGTCTCTTTTTAGTCATAGGGAAGCTCAATTTTTTTTTTTTTGGAATATACTGCACTCATTATGTTTTTTTATAGATTTCAACCATGTATATTCCCTTTTGTTTCAGGGTATATTAGTGATTATTAATTTTATTTATATTAAAGTATGTTCATATTTAATTTTACTCATAGAAAAGTATAATGCTATGGAATTCTACATGTATGAATTTCCATATAAATATTCTGTTGGACTAGGAATGTTTTACATACCCCACATTGTTTGCTGTAAAAACACTGATACATTTCCTTTTAAACTTAAAACTTCACTGGAATCCAAAGAAAATAGTCTATAATTTGCACAAGTATTGAAGCTCTTTTTGGTAATGATTGCAATCAGAAATACTGATTCAGAATATATTTATTGACATAGGCATTTTTCATGTGGGGGCACAGAATACTGAGTAGCTGGGAAAGATGTGGAACGTTATCTGTCCTTTGCCTTGTTCCCCTCCCCCGCTGCTCTTGCTTGATCAAAGTCTCTGGAAGTACTGTAAGAAGTGACCTGAAGATCCAAACCCAGGCCACCAGACACTCCAGGACTCCAGAGACACATCCTGCTTATTTAGACAGATGTGAAGGACTTTATGTGTATTTAACGGGAACACGGTAGGGTTCAGTGGAATGCATAGTTTCTTCATACAAAAGACAAGAAGAGTCCAAGGAATAGGACATATATTTCTAAGCCATATAATCAAAGAAGAATTTCCTCCTGACTAAGAGAAGACGGGGTAAAAGCTGTCCTTAGGATAGCCAAATACTAGACAAGGGAAGCAGTTTGAGAAAACCCTATTTTAGTCCACACAGTCATATTAGCTAACTATATGCTGGACACCATAAAATGCAGAAGGATATCATTTTGCAACCATCTTTCAACATCTTAAAAAACAAAATTCTTCCTCCACCCACCAAAACAGTTAAGAATGGAAAAATAATTACAAGGCATATTTATTTACAAATGCCATGTATGGATAGAATTCACCCTGATGAAACATACTGAATATATTAAATACAAATAAAAATAACACTAGTCTCTGGGTAAATATCAAAAAATCTCTTCTTCTATCTCAGAATTTTCTATATTTCTATCTACAAGATCTATATAGCTACAGAACATAGTGAATCACTGTTCTCCACTCAACAGGAAAATATCCTAAATTATTAATTAAAAAAAAACCTATTCCTTGTTTCCTAAATGGTAAACAAGATAATTTTTTCTTGAGGAATAAGAGATTTAAAAAGAAAGTTTAGGGGTTTAAGGCAGGGTTTCTACAAGTTGGTCTGCAAAGGGCTGACAGCAAGACGTTATGTATAATCAAGCTGTCTGCAGACAAAATTTTATTGCCTGTTTTTAAGAGGACAATGTCATAAAGTTATTTTACACATTTAATTTTCAAATACAGATTGCAATGTTTTATTTCTAAAGTTTCACCCTGTAGGTATGGTGTTGTAGGCTGAGAGGGCTCAGTCTAACACAGATGTCAGTCACTGGCAGGTGCCTTATAAGAAGCTGCATGTTTACTGAAACACATAGTAGTTCTCTTTTTCCTTTTTGTCAACATGCAAAAAAATTAAAAGGAGATTTTGTATAAAGATCTAGATTGTCCATCTTTCTTGAAAAACGGGAGTATCTGGCAGTGGCACTGCCAGGCCTGCCTCACCACAGGCAGCCATCTGCTCCGGTCGACCCCGACGCTCCCCCGGCTGAATCACACACAGCTCTGCTCACGACCCTCTTCCCCAGTCCCCGAGTTTCCATGTGCTCTGCTCATTACCAGACCCAGCTAATTTGAGTTTCTGATCTTTATTATAACTTAACATATTTTCATGACAAATAGGTACACATTACTAAACCTGCAGTTCTTATTTTTCCTACCCTGTATTTCCAATTCATAAAAACAGATTGATAGTTTAAATGGTTTACTGAAGTATAAACTCCTGAAGAACTTGTAAAGCATAAGCCCTGTCCAGTAAGAATTTCAGGGAGTTTATTTTTATTTTTTACAAGATGTCTAAAAATATTGTAAAATGTGAAGCCAGTTAATACCTACAGGAATCCTATCACCTCGGGTGGATTTTTATAAAGACAGTGAAGTTAACAGTAGTTAATTACTGTAGGCTGCTTCTCAGGTTGAACATTGACCTAACAAAGCGTGACTTACACTTTAAAAATTAAATAGTGTCCAAATTAACTGACTGCATCTCACTTTCGCCCTGTGTAATCTTGTGATAAGTTTAAGTTATTTTTGCTAATTAGAATTTTCTACATTCCACATATTTTTACAAGTTCTTATTTATTATGCAATCGTATGAAATAGACATTATTTTAAAATTTCATTACTATATACCATATATTGCACCATTGTTGCAAAATTATGTCATCAAATTTTTTTTTTATTAAATCATAGCTGTGTACATTAATGCAACCATGGGGTACAATGTGCTGGTTTTATGTACAATTTGAATTTTTTTAATCCAACTGGTTGACATAGCCTTCATGGCATTTTCTTAGTTACTGTGTTAAGACATTTATATTCTACATTTAATAAATTTCACATGTACCCTTGTAAGATGCACCGTAGGTGTGGTCCCACCGATTACCCTCCCTCCCCCCCTTCCCCATATTCTTGGCCTATAATTGGGCTCTAGCTTTCATATCAAAGCTATAAATTGGTTTCATAGTAGGGCTGAGTACATCGGATATTTTTTCTTCCATTCTTGAGATACTTTGCTAGGAAGAATATGTAATCAAATATTATTATCTAAAAATGCTTCATATTTGATTATTGATAATAATCAAATATTATTATCTAAATTTGCTTCATATTTGAAATTAGCACTGAAGCTAGATAATCCTACTTATTTGTAATGTAATTAATCTGACCTCCTCTTATGTTTTTTAAATCATTAAAGGTCAATAGCTAAATAGAATTGTTTGAAGCTTTGTAAAGATCCTGATATACAGGTCAGACACAGAAAAAGACATTTGGGATTATAATATGTAAATCCGTTCTACTGTTTTTATAATTCTTTTAATGGGATAAAATATTTGTGTTTGTTAACAATGTGATTCAACATAATCTCTTTTTTTTATCACCAAATCATCATGTGTAAGATAAAATATTTGGTTGTCTTTTATTAAGTGATTGACTTAAAATTTTATTCTAAACATAATTTTACTATGTATAAATAATGATGATGTATTTCATTGCACTAATGCTCAACAAAATAACCAGAATAGAAATCTCTCATTCTTATATAAGAAAACAATTATGTATCATAATCCCAGTTGTCTTTACATATTAGTTTTTAAATATTTTTAAGTTGTTGACATATTACTAAGTTTATTATAATGAAATAAGCATTGTGAGTAATGAATAAGTGGATACAGACTTTACAAATATATATTTATGATAAAATATATCATAAATAAAACACAACATTTTCTCAGAAATGTACTAGTAAAATTTTGTGAATGTAAATGCACATTGAAAACAAAGAAACACGTTTCGTAACACAATTAGTCATCCCTGTAAGGACGAACCAGCGACTTTCCATGGCCTTTCCAATGATAATTGTGTTCTTGTAGAAATACGTGAGGACAGAAAATCAGGTCATCTGAAATAACACCTGCCAGGGTGGCAGGGAGGTAGGGCGGATAAGATTAAGTCTTTCCTCCATCTAACTGTTTGCTCCTTTCTGTGGTGTCCATTACAAGAAGTATCTTTCTTTTCTCCATTTCTCTGAGTGGTTTTACTGTGATTAGTCCTAAGTTTTTAATCCTTAGTAGTCAGTCTTGACTCTCAGATAAAATATCTTTACCTTAATTTTATTTGTATATCTGATTAGACTCTTGAAAAATAGTTGAAAAGAGCAAAGAACTTTGTTGTTTTATCTATTCACACCTAGTATATTATAAATCATGTCATAAATTTTAAAATGTATTTAATCATTGTTAAATAATGACATTTTAACATTAATAACATAGACTATGAAAAATAACTATAAGCATTTTTTTTTGTAAAATAGATGAGTTGCATTGTTTTACTTTTCTGGAAAACGCTTCAGTGTTGGATTTTGTAAATAACAGCTGGATTCCCACATTTACTTCTGTGTCCTGTGTTCCATCCCTCGATGTCTCAAATGTCACGCAGTCCTTGGAGAACACCACTTTGTGCTTACAAAAAAACCAAAGTGAGAGTGAAAAGGTTAAATAACATCTGAGTTGTCTTATGGAAACAGATTGACCTTGAAAACCTTCTGAAGAGTCTTGTGGGCTGTTAAGTCTTTCACACTGAGCTCTAAAACCACCCGTTGCCTATCTAGACAATTTGGTCTAATGGCTGCAAAGGATAAAACATATGTAATATACTCTAACTATATAAATTATACTCTCTTTTTCAACCCCAGAAAATATAATTACCCTCTTCCATAGAATAACACAAGGACTGGGCATTATTCCATTTGAGACGAATGAGAATGAAACCCCAACACTTGTGCCTGTAAGGTCTCTATTCACAAGTCTGCGGTTAGCCTGATGGCTTCTCCTTTGTAAGTGCCTGGAGTTCCTCCTCCTGTTAACTGTGACTAGTCCGATGACTCTGTGTGGTGGTGATTGTCTATTGGTGATTAATCTCTCTTATAACTAGATGTCTAATTTTCTAGCACAATCAAGGAAGTTTTCCTCAATCATTGCCTAGAAAAGGATAACTTTGGTGCAGTTTTCTTTTTTACCCTCAGGGATGTCTCTGATCCTCTGTCAGGCCTCACCTCTGAGTCTGTTCCGCTCCCCTGTTTTGTCCTCTCTTTTTCAGCTTCACAGTTCCCCTCTGTGGGTGCTCACAGTCCTCTCTTCTGTCGTCTCCGTGATCTGCACCTGAGCCGAAGCTCCTCTCTTCCCTCCTCCATCCAGTAGGCAACCTTCCCCCCAGGGTGGTCCCACAACCCGTGTCCTGGGCTACCCCAACAGTCTTTACAGTTACTAATAAGCACAGATAGTAAATTTTTACAGTAATATGTGTAATTCTGGATCTGTTCACCTGATGATCATCCTTGATATTAAAACTGATGTATTACCAAACATAGATTTGCTTCTCAAAAAAAAAAAAGTTTTCTTGGAAAACTAGTACAAGTAATTAAGTCGATGGAGTTACTCTATAAGCTTGTAAAGCTTATGATTCATCACGTATCCTTCTCTGTCTTTGATATTCTCTTTGATTTGGCATTTAATGTTTATTTGAAAGGAAATAGTGACTTAAAGAAGATTATATCTCTGAAATGTTCTCATAATTATGGTAGAAAATGTTGAAATATAAATTATGAATTCAATTTTAGTGGAATAAGTTTCTCTCTATATTGAATATTTAGAACATCAGAACTTTTTTAATTGGTTAAATATAAACCCTATATCTTAAAAAAATGACTATACTTTGGAATGGAAAAAATTTAAGAACAGATTCATTCAAACTAACATGGACTAAGAATGGTAAGGTAATAAGAAATATTAGTCTTGTCCAATGCTATTCAAATGCCAAATAAAATTAGAAACCACTCACAGGATTACTGTTGAATGGTAAATAATAATTAAAAGCTTTTACAATACAAATTACTGGGTAAAGCAAGTAGCCTGCAGATTACCCTCAGACAAAAGTACAATCTATATTAAATTCAGGTCTATTGGAGATTCATAACAAAGATTACCAGGAGGCGGGATCTGGAATCATTTCACCAGGTCATCCTGGCAGGGATCCCCCTTTCTTTAATAGTGGAAGGAGGGAAATTTTCTGGAAGTTACGATAACTAGGTCAATATTAACATTTATCTTAAAATTTGTGACTAGAGCTCGAGAAAGAAAATAAATACACAAAATAGTTTTCATCAAATCATCACTTGGTCGTAAACATCAGCAGACATTAATGCACCATATAAACCATGCATTTCAATCTGCTAGGCTTTGAAAACAACAAATTTAATCAATAACATAAAGATTACAAGGCAAAATGCAGCTCTCTTATATTCAATGTCTAAAATGAAGTTCACAAGTCAATACTAAGAACAGACAAGTTGGACTTCAAAGTAAAATAACGATTACTCAGGATAACTAATTTTATTATCTAAAGCCTCCTCACCATGATAATCCTAAATTGTTATGCATTTAATATTGTTCCAAAGGTATTTGTTACTGCCTATCATAAGGTAAATATAAAGGTATATAAATAACACTAGATTATTATGATAATACACATATGTCTCTCTCTCTGTTTATAAATACTGTATGCTTGAACAATGAAATTTAATGAAGGAAAATGCAAGGTGGAATGCAGGTTCTAGTGAGGCATTAAATTTGATCTGGTTAAAACTTAGTGGCCATAAGACTTAAATGTGTTTATAATTTTTGTAAAGAATCGGAAGAAAACACTTGTTGAATGCCTCCCTTGTGCCAGTTAATTAATTTTAACCACTACCATTCCATGCCATTTTACTGAGAAATGTGTGCAAACAACTCTTTGTGGATGAGCTGTCATAATTCTCAGAACAATTTTTATTATTTTAGTGATGATAAAAATGAGATTTAGCTAAGATAAAACCACACGTACTGGACACTATTGTCGTTACAGATCTTCAGGATCAGTGCCATTAGCATAGAGTTCAGGCAAACTGGTCAAAACACAAAGTGGCAGGTAGTGGAGTCACTGTCATTTTAAGATCTTACTCGCTGTAACATCTTTATGCTGTTTTTATTGTGCTTCATACAGAAGAAATTGAGCAGAAGTAAAAATGAGCAGGGCAGGTAAGGTGGAGTGAGGGAATCATTTGTGTGACAAAGCTACTTTCCGAGAGGACACTGAAGTAACATTGTAACTGTGAGTAGGAAATGAAACACTTTGAAACTTATGCTTAGCTTTATGAGTGTACTTTTAATTTTACTGTATTACCAAATTTAAGTATTACGTCTTAAAACTTCAAAGTGTCGTGTTAAAATTTAAATTGGCTCAGAGAGAGAAACCAATAATCTTCCATAGGAAGGTATAATTAACTTTTAAATTATAGTTAATCAATAGCTGGGCCTTGTGGCAGGTGCCTGTAATCCCAGCTACATGGGAGACTGAGGCCAGAGAATTGCTTAAGCCCAAGAGTTTGAGGTTGCTGTGAGCTGTGATGCCACAGCACTCTACCCAGGGGGACATAGTGAGACTCTGTCTCAAAAAATAAATGAATAAATAATAGTTAATGTATGGTTAATAACTAATGAATAGTTAATTCCACAGGGAGAGACTCTCGGATGTTTTAGTTTTAGGGTGCAATTATACTTTTACAATTTGAGAATCTCAAAGAGAGTTTGTTTATATAGGTAAATACGTAGAGTAGAACCTCCACATTGGCCACCTTCATATTTGACATCGACTTACGTTGACCTAATTTTCGTGCACTGACATATACCACGTGTCCATATCAGTACAGCAGGCCTAGTTCTTTACATTGACCACCTCCGTATGTTGACCAGATTGTTACAGTTCCGTGGGTGGTCAATTTATGGAGGTTCTACTGAGTGTACCTATATACACACAGATATTTAAATATACGTCATGCTAGACATTGAAAAATAAGATATTCTGAAAGCATTTATTAGTCATTATTGAACCTAATACAAATTAGCTATACTATTAATGTAGTACATTATTATAATAACTTTTCAAAATAAGAAAAATAGTAATAAGTGTTATTTTAAATTTAGAATATTATTTTATAATTAAGAGTGTTGCTTTATATTTTACCAAACTCTTAAATGTTTGGCTTAATAGCAAACAACTGAACTCTCTACTTCGACCTTCAATTTGCTGTAATATCAGACATGTGGAGCCTATGGAAAAATGCACAGTCCATTTTTGAAAATAAGAAATGCAAATAACATTTTAGTTTCAGTTAAGAAACTATTTGTCCGCCGGGACCCCTGAAAATATCATGTCTTCCTACGTGCGCGGGTGATTGCTTTGAGAGATGGTGCACCAAACAGTGAATATTGATGAGGAGAGAAGAAGTCAGCCGGGAGAAGGGTTGTTAGTAAGACAGTGATGCTCAGAGGAAAGTTTTCAGTAAGAGGAAACAACGAACAGTAGAAATGCACTCAGACCTGCTCAGGCACACACACGCTGAGGGGAAGAGCAAAACCAAACCACTGTTTGAGGATTTGTAAGAATTGACCTCATGGAGTATCACCTACTATTCTAAAATTGTATTAAACTGTGGAATCTACAGGCTCCTACTCTGGCTTGGACTCTTAAATTCCTATCAGTCCCAAAGTGAGACCGAAGCTTCATACCCAGGACTTTTTCAAATACAGGGTATAGGAGGCAATGGTTGTGGCAGGCAGAATAATAAATTCCTAATATGTCCACCTTGTCATCCTGAAGCCTGGGAAAATGTTATTTTTCCCAGCAAAAGAGCTTTGTGGATGTGATTAAGCTGAAGTCCTGATTCTTCCATCTTCCGGAGACCACCATAGTCATTGGCTTCTGGCTCTTTTCTCTGAGAGATGCATCACTGCTGGTTTTCAGATGCAGACAGAGTCTGCTCCAAGAATCTCCAGAAAAGAAGATGGCTTTTCTGACACCTTGATTTTAACCTGCTGAAACCCATGTCATTTTCCTAACCTAAAAAAAATTGACAGAAGATTAATTTGTAGTATAAAGCGGTGTAAAAGCATTTAGGTGGTGGTAATTTGTTATAGCAGCAGTGGAAAACTAATACAGTGGTAAAGGCATTGCAGTGATGTTCTCAGTTCCAAAGCTATCAGTTCATAAATGGTGAGTAGGCCAGTCAGAGGTACAGGCTCTGGAGACAATTCTGGATTCAGACACTGACCTGTGAAGCTGCTGGGGCTGTGCCCTTGAGCAAGACATGGGTATCTCTGTGTTCCAGCTTCCTCATTTATAATATGGGCCTGACAATAAGAGTGTCTTCCTTATAGGGTGGGATAACGTGTTGATATTTTATTGGAAATTTAAAATCACGCTTGACACATAGCACCATATGATGATTGATACATAAATGAAAAAAAACCATAAAACAGGATGCATGAGGTCATTTACTGCTCGGATGAAATCTTATGGTAAAGAATCAATGCCAAAAGCAGTAGTGACATTCAATATTTAGAGAAAAATAAATATTATTCATCTTATTGTATTATGCAACTTTTTTTTTTTTGAGATGGAGCCTCAAGCTATCCCCCTGGATAGAGTGCTATGGCATCACAGCTCACAGCAACCTCCCACTCCTGGGCTCAAGCGAGTCTCCTGCCTCAGCCTCCCAAGTAGCTGGGACCACAGGCGCCCGCCACAACGCCCGGCCATTTTTTGGTTGCAGCCATCATTGTTGTTTGGCGGGCCGGGGCTGGGGATTCGAACTCGCCACCTTGGGTGTACGTGGCTGGTGCCTTAGCCGACTGAGCCACAGGCGCCGAGCCTATTATGCAACATTTTAATTAAATACATAAAAACTGGTA